>VUQI01051338.1:4498-22107 GCA_015106735.1 Paratilapia polleni | reverse complement strand
TTTTTACTGACACAGCACAGTCCAGGGGGGGTCGGCGGCGCTGGGGGGCGGGAGCAGATTGTTGGGGACAGGGTGTACAGAAAGACAGTCGGTGGGGAACAACGATACCCCTTCGTTGATTAGATGTAGCCTCAACAACCTCTCCCCCCTGCCTCACTTCTCCACCCACCAACCACCTACTTATGCCAGACCCCTGAGGATTATCCTTAAGCTTACACCTATCTTTATCCCCCTGAATCTCACCAATATTCAATTCACACCCCTTCTTCCAGTGTGTCTTCTTCCAGTGCATCCTTTGCTGCCTTGTGTTTCCACACACACAGTTGCACTCCCTTTGCCCCCTTATCAAAACACAACTCACAACTTTCTGTCGCAAAGACAGGATGAGTGATGGAGAGGTGGCAGGCAAGGAGTGGAGTCAGTGTAGTAGCCGCAGTCTGCTTGGGAATGAAGTTGTTTCCAAAATAGCACAAGCTAGAGGAGAGGGTGGGAGAGGGTTTTGGCAGGTGACATGGCAAAAGGTAATTCCTACTTTTGACCTTTATCACACATGTCATATCTATTAAAGAAAGATGAAAATGAAAATGGTGTGAAAATTATTTTACTACTGGAAAGAAATGGGAAGATGGAGATGTGTGAAAAAAGAGGGGGAAGAAGAGACTTGTGGATGTAACATGTCAGTGGTTGGTCTGAATGGGGCTTCTGGAGTTTGTTTACCTCCTTCATTACAATACAGTTGTGAACGTCAGGTGTGTGTGTGTGTGTGTATACACTCTTCTGCACACTCACATCCTGGAGAGGCGTAGATCAGCTGCATTATGCATGATGAAACCTTGCATAGGTTATGACTTCTGCCTCCTCGACATACATATTCATGCGTGACTCTCTGGCAGGATGTATAAAATAGTGGCTGCGACTCTGACAGCCTAAGCTTTAGCTCCAGCGGTGCCTTCGGTGCACCAACACCTTCCAGTGAAGGCTGCTTTTCTCTTCGGTGCTGTGTCTGAACGAGCTTGATGAAGCCTCCTGGGTGCAGTTGAACTACAGCAGCAACAACACTGAAACCCCACAGCTTTGGTCAATACTGCTATTAGGATAATGTCTGCCGACATGCTGTTAGAGATAAATCCTCATTGTGTATGGAAATACAACTCACGATACTTTCATGAATTAAATCACGATAAAATGCCCACCATAACAATGGTACAGTGAAACAGTGATTTGCCAATACTTGATAGCTGGGAAAAAAAAAACCTAAAAAAGGGAAAGATTAGGAATTATGTATTTATTCACTGCATTGTGGTTTTAGTGTATTCACTTATCTTTTTTAGTCATTTTTAATAATTTGACAGTTTCAATTATTAGCTCTGTAATTAGCTTTCCCCCACTGTTCGCTAATTCCTGCTCAGTGTCTTCTTCTTCACTGCAAGCCGGTTCACTTTACTCATAAACCCGACCATGAGGAGTCATGAAGTAGTGACTCTGGAAAGTCTGATTGGTGGGTGAGTCTGTCCAAAGTGGCTGCATGTTTTAAAAAGAATATAGACATTTGGCAAGAGGAAGTGGCATCAGCGTTATCTGAATGAACAGGGGCACCGTGTTTGTGGGATGTTGTATCAGATTCTTAAAGCATGCCTGCAGTTTTTATTATAAACATAGACAATATAAAAGATGGACATTGCTACCTTGATGTCACCCACTGGTTTCTGAAGTCCCGTTCTGAAGCCTCAAGATGAGCATTTCCACTATTGCCATCTTGGTTGCAAAAAAACAGATGTGACGAGGAGGGGCGGGTCTGACTGTGAAACCACATGCTCACTGGCTAATGACTTGTGATTGACAAATCACTGATGAGTGCGTGGCTTCATACCACAGATAATCCTCCATTTTGAAACATAGCATGACCAAGATTCACAAAATACACTTATTTTTGTTTTTGTTAAATACGACCCAAAATGAGGGACTGAGCCCATAGACTCAGCAGCAAAGTGTTCACAGAGGTCAAATCAGAAAGCTGTTTTCCCATAGACTTCTATAGGACCAGAAGTCTTTTTGCAACTACAGCTATTCCCATCTGGTGGTCTTCAGATGAAATGCAGGCTTATGGCACTTCCGCACTGGCTTCATTTTTCTGACCTGGAAGCTACGTCCATGTTTTATACTGACTGATTAATAATTTCAACAATTTTTTTAAGGAAAAAAAAAAACGTTTCACTGTGTCCAATTTCTCTGTTGGTTCTCAAACTGTGGGGTGATCCCCCATAGATCATACACATAGACAGTATAAAAGATGGATGTAGCTACCGTGACAACACCCGTTGGTTTCTGAAGTCCTGTTTTTTTAGCCTTGGTTGCAAGAAACAGGATGTGACGAAGAGGGATGGGTCTGACTGTGAAACTGCACGCTCACTGGCTAATGACTTGTGATTGACAAGTCGTTGGCCTGAAAATAGCATGGCTAATCCTCCTTTTTGTTATAACCAAGATTTGCAAAATAGCTAAAGTTTTCATCTGGTGGCCTTCAGATAGAAAGCAAGAAGCTACGTCCATGTTTAATATGCGTCTATGGTTAGGGCGTACAGCCACTGTAGAAAAGGAATGGTTCAGGGTGTGTTTAGAATAAAACTAAATATTATCAGTTGTTTTTATGGAAGTAAACAAATGTGAGTTCTCTTACGCTACTGTGCTGAACTTTGTGGGGTGGGGTAAACAATTTGGGGTTTCAGTGGAGGCATGTCAGAACATGTTAAAGAACATGTTCTGACATGCCTCTGTTCTTAGTTTTAGATTACTGCAGGAAGAATATGTTTGGGGTTTGGACATTTAGTTGGGCAAGCAAACATTTGTAACCCTCGCCTTGGACTCTCAGAATTTTCTTTTTTTTGTGACCTGAACTCTATGATATGAATAACAAGAAAGCAATCAAATAAAGTGTGAAGTTCAACATTATTCTTTGTAATTTAGGAGTAACCACAATGGGCAGACAGCAATTGTGAATAATTATGTAATTATGTTATTTTATTAATTAAAAAAAAAACCCTCTTGTGTCTTGCAAAAAGTGTTTGTTACTTGATGAATTCAGAGTCACAATGCTGATCATCACCTGATATATGTGCTCGCTAGCAGCTGGATGAAAGTTAGTTTGGAAAGTTATTCATTTGACAGGCTGCTAACTATACAACATGCTTTTTGTGGCATATCACTGTTAAGACTGTGATAAAAAACATATCTTACCCTTAATAATCTTAATTATCCTTATTAAGCATTTTTGTGAAAGTTTACTGGCTTGTTAATGTGTTAAATATTAAGTGGCCATTGTTTAATATATGAATACTAAATAAGCACCTTGCACTGAGGTAGGGTAGTATCATTTTTTTCAAGTTTTGTGTGGACTGTGTGAATCTGGCCAAGGTTGATCTTCATCTAATACATTATTCTGTTTGTCACTTAGGCACAGCCTTTAAAGCTATGAGAAAGACATGTGTGTTTACAATGTTGTTGGCATTTTGATTCTTGCCACACAAGCCTTCTATACTAGCTGGCACATGTCATAAGTAACATTTCATCTGTTGGTTTTAAATTGAGTGGAAACTCTGCCAGTCTGGCACAAACCAGTGCCAGTTCAGCTTTGGAGTACACCTGGTGTAGCGTGATAATAATGCCATCCCTCACACACCTAACAAAATAGCAGTTATTGGTTTGTCAGTCAGTAAAACACTTTTTTTTTTTTTTAAACCAAACTGTAATGTATATTCTGGCTGTGCTCAGTTTGGAATCATTTCCATTTAAACATATTTGCTCACTTCAGCAGCTGTTCATATTTGGGAATGTGTGACAGACTTTGGGGTTTGGTCGCTTGCGGTTTCTAAATTTAGATTGTTCAGTGGGTCACTGTTGTTAGGTTAGAGTGTTGCATTGTTTTTTTTTATATTCAGTCACAGCTTTCAAGTGCCAGCACCACCATGGCAACCCGCTTTGTCTCCCCCCCACCAGTGTGACTGAGCACTGAGAGCTACTTTCGGGCTGTGTATGTGAATGTATTTATGTGTTTGCATATGTGTGTATGTCAGCTGAGTGCATGTGTGGTTTGCTTGGTTTTGACAGGCTCTGAGTAGCAGGACTTTACTCTGATCTCCTCATATTCCACTTCCCGCTCCATCAGTCCCAGTGCTCCCAAGCCCCGCCTGGTGCCAAGGCCCCCAGGCCATATAATCTACTGTATGAGAGGTTCTCCTGATGCCCAGCCCCCCAAGCTCTCAGGGTGACCCCCTCACTCTAGTACTTTAGTGCTGTCCCCCCATTGGGAGATTATAGATATTGCAATCTTTAATATGGGCTTTATGCTCAGGGGCCATTACCAGTAATCTGCAGAGGGGAGGGAGTCTGACCTGGTTTTTGCAGCCCACCACTGGACTGCCAGACACATTTTCATATACCATCTGTAACATGCTGCCCATTTATCAATCCCTACATCAGGGATAGTGGCACTTCTTTAAAAAGAAGCTGGAATTATTGACTAACCCCACTAAATGGATAAGATAGCTGCGTTTTTCTTCGATCTGGTGCATTGAGCTTAGTCCCACCATAATCATAGTGTTGATGGTGTTGACTTATTCTGTCAGGTTTCACTTGTTTATGTTTGACTGTAAACATAACCCATAGCTCGAAGCCACCCTTCATCCACCACATGCCCAAAAGTCTGCAAAGTTGGGATATGCCAGCTAAAGAAATGCATCATATTATCACATGCAGATTTGTTTTTTCTCCTGATTTCTGCTGACTGGTTTAGATAATCTGCTAAGTATCCTAAACCACTGCAACAGTATGAAAAATTTAATACTCAGTTTTCACACAGATGGTTTTTATTGTTGCAACTATTTGGGTTTTTGAACACCCGCGTAAACCACTGTGATGTTCTTTTGTTAGCCTTATAGCATGGTTGCACAAGTCATACCTTGATCTGTGTGTGTTGTTGTTGTTCTTTGTGTTCTTAAAGCTGAAACAATTAGATGATTAATAAATGGACTAACATGATGATGAACATTTTTCTTTTCTTTTTTTTTTATTTATTAATCAAGCAAAAAAATGTAAAATATTCCCTCACTGGTGACTCTAAGTATTTAATGTCTACCTTTGCTTTGGTCGATTTGACGTTTGTGTTTTTAAAAAATGCAACTTGAAATTATGATGGGCTTTTTTTCATTGTCTTGTAAGATTTTGTTGAACAAAATATTCATCAGTTAATCAACAAAAGAAAATTAAATAACTGTCAGTTGCAACCAGATGCCAGGTTTGCAGTTACATCTCACTGATTTTGTTTCATGCATTCACATCAGAAATTTTGTGCTGAATTATTTTAAAAAATTATATTTTATAAGCCCCAGACATTCAACAGTTCATTTTTCCCCCAGTCAATTTTCTTGAAGGGCTTTGCAAATTGTCATCAGATCTGTTATGTAACTGCATCATAAACAGTGGTGAGCCTATTGATATGCAATGAATGTGTGCATTAGATACATGGAAGATATGAAATTAGCAATGACTATAAAAGCAAAAAGGAAATCTCACAAAAGTCAGTGATAACTACTAAATAAATACACATTTAATTTAATCAGTCTGTGAATGTGATAATGCCAATGAGAATATTATTCAGTTTGATCAATTTTGCTTATTAAATACTGTCATTAAAAGCATTATTAAATAGCAGGGCAGTTTAGAGGAAAAAACAATTTGGTCTGTTTTGTAAAGTGAGTTCTAATTTTAACCTATTTGGATCCAAATCCTTGATCTTTTGGTATCTTTTAGTACCTTCGGTGATGTTTTAAAGACTTTCTGTGCTGCTTTTAGCTGTAGCAGGGTGAACATTTGGTGGACAGTTTGTATTAGATGACATAATTTAGAATCAGCGGTGGCTAACATCCACATCTGTGCATCAGCAGTGTCTCCCTTCCATTTTTTCTCCTAATCTTTCCTATACTGACCCCACATTTGAGACAGCCTGCCTCATTCCTTTTCTCACTGTCCTTTCAGTGCTGGAGGTGTATGTGTTTAATCTGAGTGCCAATGAATAACATTCCTGTGTGTATGTTTGTTGAGCGTGTGCATGCATGTGTGTGTGTGTGTTAAATATGTAAGGAGATTAAATAGACTTAAATCTCTGCGTCTGGCATAGAAATTCCAATCACATAACCTATCTGCATGTTCTCTCCCTCTCTCTCTCTCTCTCTCCCTCCCTGTTTGTCTTTGTGTGTTTGTACATGCACTGTATGGAGGTAACAGGCTCCTCCCCCCTCAGATCCACCTAAACCGTCACAGGCTTTGGTCTAAATCCCTTGCTTTCTGCATCACGTGACTGATGTTTGCAGCTGGACATTTGACATACATTTGTTATGATTATTTTGCTACAGATCTGAAGGACATTCCCTATCTGTCCAACTTTTGTACATTACTGCAGTGCTTAATGCTTTAAATCAATGGTGCTGAAATCTGATAAGCTCATATTGACATTACTGTGTGTTTTCACTGTGTATACAACATGTAACAGGTGCTTATTGTTGACTTTTTACTTCCACCTCAGTCTGTTAAGTGATGATGTGTTGTCTGTTTGCCCCTGTAGTACACAGTGAGGATGTGGGCTCTACCAGGCTGTACTTTGTGAATGCCTCCCTGCAGAGGGTAACCTACTCAAGCTCGGGGGGGGTGTTCCTGCCCTGTCCAGCAGGGGGCACCCCCAGTGCCATACTGCGCTGGTACCTGGCCACCGGCGACGACATCTACGACGTGCCCCACATCCGCCATGTGCACGCCAATGGCACCCTACAACTGTACCCGTTCTCGCCCTCCGCCTACAACAGCTACATCCACGATAATGACTACTTCTGCACTGCCGAAAACCAGGCCGGCAAGATCCGCAGCCCCAACATCCGCATCAAAGCTGGTGAGTTGGATGGACAGTTAGGAAGGAAGTGAACCCTAGAGAAAAGAAACATCTGAAAGATCTGAAAAAAGGAGGGGTTATGGAGCAAAAGGTCAAAGTGAGACACAACATGGTGAGGAGTGGAGCTAAAAGAGGCGGTGGTTGCTGAAGCATAAAGTAGAGCAGATGTGATTGGCAGCTGCAAAAAGCCCAACCCACACACAGAATCACCTGCCCTAAAATAGCCCATCTCGACCTGAACACAGATTGACCTAGAACACAGTCTACAGAGAGAACATCTGCATCACGTACATCATCAGGCCTCGGCCTTTGCTCACACCTATTTGACTGTGCTGGTGATGAACCGCTGCACTTTACACCGACATAACCCATTCATCTATGGCATGGCACCATCTGGTAGAAAGAAATCCAAAACACAACCTTTATAGTACTTGGAGTGAAGCAGCAACTCCACTGTGAGATATAACGAGATCCTATAAGGAGGAAAATTGTGACAAAAAGTTATATGAGCTAACTGGCTCATCTTTGTTGGCAGTCCATCCCTTTATCAAAGGTCAGCACAACAGAAGAAACCAGGAACTTGACAGAACTTTCTCGAGGAATGCCTTTTAATGCTGTGCAGGATGTGAAAAGCAATTCACTGCATAATAAAGGCGAGGTACGGTCTTAAGTGTTGTATGCTAAAATTTAGATTTATAAACTGAATTTTATACAAAAATTTTATAATTTTGCTTTGCATAAAATGCCTCATATATTTTTATGGGTACTGAAAGAAATGCTATTTTCAGTATTCAGTTATAATAAAGGATTAATCAATATACACTAGGAGACTGTCCATAGTCTATTTTTGTAAATTTTGACCAGAAGCTGCCTCTGTTGCCATCATATTCCCTTTTCTGTCCTCCTTCTCCTCCCTGCTCCCTCGTTCTTCAAACTGTCCTCTTGTGCCAGACTAAATATAGCCACAGCACACTTCTTTAATTATCTCTCATTAACAAACCTAATTGGTGCTTTCCATTGATTAGAGCATGTGAGCCTGCTTTAATAGGCGAGACCTCATCTAAAGTAAAATAGTACATCTGGGGCTTTGGGAAGCTCCAGCTCTACAAGAAGAAGAGATACATGAAGATGAAAGTAAAAATTACCCAATAAACAGAAGTACATACAGTTACACTATGTCTGTTGTCCCGCCCTCCCCCTTTCCCATCATTCATTCAGGCCAGTCAGTCCCTCCCCCTTCCCGACTGTCATCAACATCTGTTTTCATATTCTGCCTCCCAACACCGACCCGAACTAATACTCATATTCATTCTAATACTAATACTAGTGCCAAGATGAGGATTTGAGCCAGGACCCTGAGCTGCATGCCAGCCGCTTGCTGCCTTCATTCCCACATGACCCAAAAGCCAGGCCTCAGGAGCCGAGGGATTAGCATGAACCAAACATCCTGCAGCCAACAGCCTCAGTCAGGCCTTGGTGCACAGGTTATACGGTCAGACAGGATGTGGGCGTTTTGTTTTGGTTTTTATGGCCACAGTTTTCTGCTTGCACTGCCGCTGAACAGTTATTGACAGGAGTCAAATTTAATTCAGTGTTACTGCTTCATGGCTAACAGCAGAGTTTAAAGAAATTCATATCAGAGGCCTTTCATTGTATTATTTCAGAAGAACTCAACAGCACTGGTTTATTCTGTTTATTTAAAGAAGATGTAAATTTTGGTGCACTGGCAAGTATTTTCTTCTTGCAGCAGGAATGTATGCGTGCCATCATCATGTCTGTTACCAGGAAAGGGATTCCAAACCAGTTTCTTAGCAACCTTCAGATACGTCCTAGCTTTCATGTGATTTTGCTAATGAGCTCCTGCTCATTCAACAGAGTGTAAAATATTGCATGAACCTGAATAAACCAAAGCACCGTTAACCCTTCAGTGCAACTCACTCTGTTGAATACTTAGGAAGTTCTGTGCAAAAACATCAGTGTTTTATTATCATGTCATCCCAAAGCTAGAAAATGATTTCCTTGATTATCCTGCTTAATGGTGGCTTGTGCCATTTATGGTGAAAGCAGAGGCAGGATTAGAAGAGTTCAAACAATAGACAAGAGTAGTCCAGTAATTTCCAGTGAATAAATGTGGAGTGCTGTGGTAATTGATGAAAGGGTGTTTGGCTCTGGAGTGTTAATGTGTTGTTTTTGATGATGTAAACATGGTGCTGATTATTGTTTTTGTCTTGGAAGAGGACTAATACTACCATGTTGATGGCATTCATACCCTGTCAACACATCTTCTAAATGGTACACTTCTGGAATACTTTATGTAGATAATCATCATCTTTCAATTTCATTTCTTTTTATATTCATAAAAAAAAAGAATCCTCATTCCTTTGTAGAAAACCTCATTTAAAACATTTAGAGCTTACTGCATACAATATATTGTAAATAATATTGTTTTTATGTTTGTGTAGTTTTCAGGGAGCCCTACGCCGTGCGGGTGGCGGACCAACACTCAATGCGGGGCAACGTAGCTGTGTTCAAGTGCCTCATCCCCGCTGCTGTGCAGGAGTACGTCACTGTTGTGTCCTGGGAAAGAGACACTGTTTCCATTGTCCCAGGTAAGAGATTACATGAGTGAATTTGGAGCACCATGGGGTGGGCAGTTTGATTGTTGACTGTTGGATTCGGGTTTATCTTCTGTGTGTCTCTGTTTGTGCGTGACGATGGTCGATGCGCCACTGTGCTCCATGTTTGACCGAATTCTTAACTCGTGTCTTCTGTCTGCTCACTGTTCTGGATCACTGATCCGGTCCCACTCCTCCTCCTCCTCCTCCTTCCTTCCTGCATGTATCTCCGCCCTCACCCTCTTTCATCTGCCACCCCTTTTTCTTTAGACATTTCCTTCTTTCTGGGTCTGCTATCACTGCTTTCCGCATCACATTTAATTTTCTCAATTTAATGTACTGCCTTTAATTGTGTTTGACACCAAAGAAAATGAAAGACAGACATCTCTTTCCAAGTCGCACGACTGTTTCACACTTTCTCCTCATCAGATCTATTTTGGTCCACCTGCTTGTCTTGCCACTATGTCCTTGAAGAACAGGGCCACAATTAGAGACACAGGATGTCAATAGGACTGTGCCCCCACATTCATCTTCATTAACCTCATTAGTGTATGTGAGTGTAAGTCTGTGTATGTGTGTGTGAGAAAAGATAGGACTAATGTTAAGATCTGTCTTTACGTCTTTTTTTTTCTGTTCTTTGTAAATTCATTAAGTGTATTTGTTTCTTATGATTTTGTTTGGGATGTGGGCCTAATTATTTTTTGCATGTTACACCCCTCGCAATAACAAAAAGGCAGAGGGAAGAGTGATGGAAAAGAAAAGCAAACCAAAGGAAGAGTAGCAAGGAGGGTAGTAGGGCAAGAACGGCCTCAGGTCCTGGCAGATGGCGTTTTATATTATATGTATGCAAAGCACACAGACACTGTGTCACACATGTACATGCACCAAGGTTGCAGTAATTTGTCATTTTCAGACATTTCAGGGTACAGTATTTGTTACAGTACTGAAGGGTTTTACTGTACTTAAGTTTTATTTTTTTTGTCCTCAGTTGCCAATGTGGCTGCATTAATTGACCACATTTTTCCAGGGCTGTGACCAAAACACCCTTATAGTGCTCTTTGCGTGCTCCTTGCTTTAGTTTTGGCTTTCACTATTAACACTCACACAATAATTCTTAGAAGTCTCTTTTTTCCCATGTACTACTTTTTACTTGGCTAAATGTATGGAAAATGCTCATATTATACACACATCAGTCAGCGAGATGTAAAGAGTCTGTTTGTTGTTTTCAAATGACATCTTAAAATCTACTCATATGCTTTAATATTTTTGCTCCCTTTACCTTTCCTCTGTTTGGCACTTTCACTCTCAACATTAAGAGTTGTTGATGTCATGCTTGGTTCACATATGACTTCTGATGATTCCTGAACATAAAGATAGTTGATCCAGTTTGGATATGCCAGCCCGCTGTGTCTATATTTATGGTTTCTATGTATGGGGTGTTTCTGTACTGTCATGAGGCTTCAGTGTGTAATTAGGGGTATATAGGTCAGTTGATGAGCAGTGAGTGTGAGGATCAGATGCTGAACACGATGAGCTGCTCACTGAACTCAGCATTCGTTTCACTACAGCAGCAGCACACATAAACACAGGCAATCACTGGCAGCATGGTTGCATTCAACCTTGACCCTCTAATCAACAAAGTGACCTCATCATCCTTACGGCCAATCAAAACAGTCTGCAGAACAGCTCATAATCTGAATATTGTTGTTGCATTCTCACATGGATGCACAATATGCAAACATACCCATGGACACATACAGTAAATTTCCACATGTGGTTATATAAACAGTCCAGTGTGAAGATTCATTGATACTGATCTCCTGCTCCTCTGCAGATGATTTCAAATTCTCTTTCAAATCATGCTCTGCCCCTACTTGGCCAGCAAAGGAGTGTCTGGATACATCTAATGAAGATGAGAAAGTTAAAATTGATTTTATGACTGAAAGCTCTCTGCATGCATGTGAGAGGGTGATTGGCTGTCTTGGCTACTGCAACCTCTTGAGCTTAAGAAACACAGCAGGAGATGTTGCAGTTGATTTTGAGTTAATAATTTCACTGTGTAAAAACACACAAGGACCTGGTTCCTCACATGCATCTTTTTTTTTTTTTTTTTTTTTTTTTTTTTTTTTTTAGATATTTTTTTTTTTTTTTTTTTTTTTTTTTTTTTTTTTTTTTTTTCCTGAAATAGAATTTTCCTCCCGACCCTCCATCTCTGCCTTCTCTGCCCTCTTTTTTATTATCTTTATTTTATCTGCATAGTCCTTTCTCTCCTCCTGAGCATTCTCGTCCTTTCCAACATTTCCTCCCCCCGTTCGTCCACCTCCTCTCCTTGACCATTTTCTTTATGTCCTTCTTCCTTCCATCTCTTCCTCATTCTTCTCCTCTTATTTTATTTCCCACCTTTTTTAAGTGACAGGCAGGATCGGCTCTCACTCTAAAAACAACACCTCCACCACAACAAAACAACCTGAGCTGCGGCAGCTATCTGTCCGCCGATGTCATTCCAATCCACAGCAAGCGGTGAGCGGCGACCTGGTGACGCCCAGAAAGGGCTTCAAAGCACCTGGGGACTAGAGATTTAATGAAATTCAGCTCAATAATACCTGTTTGATATGGAAAGAGACACACAGAGATAGACAGGGAATCGTAACAGCCTTTGTGATTCATACTAAAGCCATTTGTAACATTGCTGGCTTCATCATTCTGCTAAAGTGATTGCATTCTATCATTCAGACATAAGTCACCTTTATGTTGATGTTATGGCTTCCTTCATACAGACCCACGACTGATGGAGAGAGGCATGGTACACATAATGCATCTCACAGTAAACACAATGCTAAATGATAGATTTTTCTTATTTAGTTGTGAAACTTTAATGAAGTACACAGTCTTTCTGACTTTCTTTCATGTACAGCGGCATGCACTACTTCAAATTAGTTCAGATTAGTGACAAAGGCTAAGAGCTGGCCAAACAGAAGCTTTAGTTTCTTTAGAAATAATATGTATATATATAAAATACACTATGGAGATTAAATGCTATTCCTTGTCATTCAAAAATTAAAATGACATATTATGACAGATTGGGTTATCTGTCTATCCAAATGGCGTTCCTTGAAGCAAGTTCAAGTGTGTGTTGGGATTTTGTGTCAACCCTACATTATTACTGTGGTAAACCAGTATGACCAAAAGATAAGAGAAAAACCTGCCATAACTATTACAGACACAACCTGCAACCTGAGGTCTTCAACTGTCGGGAGAAACGGGCTAATACCAACCTTGGTGCCAAACAAACCCTTCTGAGATAAACTTGGCCTATGTCCAACCAGAGGCAGCAAGACTGTTGGGCCTGTTAATGTGATGGAGCCAAAGTACATGTCATTCTCAGTGCTTTCATCTGACAATGCAATCACAAGAAGAATTCACAATGCCATAATTTGCAGATATGAACACAGGTGAGCCCTGATATTTTGGCTTGTCCTTGGTCGTCTCTTGCATACAAAATGTTTGAAGATAACAGGTTTAAGTTCAAGAAGGACGAGGTAACCATGCATTGTCAGTTGGCTGCGGCTCAGGAGGTAGAATGGGTAATCCACCAGTTGAAAGGTTGAAGGTGTCCTTGGGCAAGAAACTGAGCCACAAATTGCCCTTAAGAGCACTTTGAGTGGTCGATAAGACTAGAAAAGCAATATATAACTGCCAGTCCATTCACCATTTCAAGAAAGGCAAATGAGTGTTTGTTGTAGGGGGTGAATTTACTTTTGCTACTTTTAGAGCTAAAGTAAATACCGTGGTAATGCAGAAGAAAGGAAATGTCTGGTTCTCCCTGTATAATTGAGGTAAATAAAGATAATGCCCATTATAGAAGACAAACCTTATTCATTTGTTTTGACTGTTTGGTTTGCTTCACTGATTTCGTTTGCTTTCCCACCCCCACCTTTTCCTAGTAATCATTTTCCAGGTCACTCACCTCATTTCTCATCAGATCATTCCTCCTCTCTCTACCGTTAAAAACCTCTCAGTCTCTGCTCTGCATAAAAAAATAAAAAATAAAAAAAAAAATCCACAAAGAAGAGAGCTAGAGATGGAAGAATATTCATCTTATCTTCTCTCATAGCACAGATGTTTCTGCCACATCGGCTTTTATCGATCTGAGAGAGTGGAAGGTCATGCATTTAGTGTGTGTGTGTGTGTGTGTGTGCCTATCAATCGATTTGGAGGTTTGTACCTCACCACCTATGCCTAAATGTGTCGCCATGCAGTGCGGCGGTGTGTGGTGGTGTGTGTTTATATGGTTGTGTGTTTTCGCCTCCAATATTGATCTCCTTTGTGATGAAACACCTTCCCATCAGCCCCTTCATCATCACTCAGCAAGAGGAGGAAGAGAGGGGAAGTGTGTGTGTCTGTGTGTTTGTGTGTGACTAGAACCAGAGTTCTGTGTCTGTTCTCTCCAGTTCACAGAAAATGGAACTCCAGGAAACCTTTTGCTTTAAATGAACAGTTTTCTATGAAACTCAGCGAGCATACCGTTAGCTTGTGTTAGCCATATTAGCTCATATTTCGGTATGTAGCATTTCTCTTTAATAGCTGGATAATTCATGGCCAGCATTCTTCTTTATACCAAGCTGTGGGTCATTCAGGAAAGGTTGCAGTTTGTGTTTTTTCATTTGGGATGATGAATTATCACCGGAAATCATCATTCTGTGGACTGAAAACCACATTTTGTGTTTCTTGATTGAGAGTAGTGGATATTTCCTGCAGGTAAGATCTTCCACTCTCTGGACTTCTGGTTTTATAGGAAGTCACAAGATGGTCCAGAATGGGGTCCTGTGGAGGTCTAGAACAAAAATGTAAATTCTGTGTGGTAAACATTTTTCCTCTGGTAATTTTCACCATGATTTTGTTAGAAAGGGTGGAGAGACTACATAGGTTGTAGTTCCATTTCTAATTTTTTACAGGTTTTGATCATAGTAAAATACATTTTCTGTGAGTTTTAGGGACTTCATAGCTTCATGAGCCTCTTTACACCATCCGTCATTTTGATTTCAGACATCAAGCGAGCATCACAGAGAATCTGTAACAGCACAGGACCCTGGTCCATTCCTTGGCAAGATAAAGTTTTGGCACAAAGCAGTTTTTAAGTTATGTCTGATCGATGAAAATTCCTGGTTGACTTTAGATTATGCTGCCGTTTCTTGTTTCTTTGGGATAGAGGATAATTCCTGGACATCTGCAGATGACTGCTCATTCATGCATACTTTTGTTTGTGCATGGCACCAAATTATTCCCAGATGACTGCTGCTTGTGTTTATTCATACAGGGCTATGGTTATTTCTGGATAAGAGTGACTCTTACTCATTAGCCTGTACATAAACAGATGGATTCAGGTGAGGCATAGATGGTACATTATGCTACACATAATGCTTTCCAGTTTTTTTCTCCTCTAACTCAAACACAGAATATCAAACAGTCTGTTTTCCCCAAATACATTTTACAAGTTTAATTGCATCAATCAAGGTCTCAGATTCCCTGCTATGTTTAGTTTTATCTTGAGCTGTCAGTCCTTTAGCAGGACTTTTTTTCTCATGTCGTGTATAAAGTGATTTTGTAGCCAAATTATTCAAAACATGAGGTACTAAAACGTAGAGTGTGATAAGACGTGACGGCTTCACATCTGCTGGAAAACTGAGATAGAGAGAGGCAGGAACATGAGAGGAATTGAGATAAAGCTGGGTACATCTGGTTCCACAGTTTTGTTACACTCTGTTACACGAGCCAGCAAACATTATGGTTTTCTCTCCTCAATCATTTGATCATCCAGATGAAAAGATCCAAACAGCTACATGTCAAATTGTTCTCATATTTCCTGAACCTCTTCATGCAGCCCAGATGGCAAAACATTCTATAGCATTACGTATACTTATATAAGCCTCTGAGACTAATAAATTACCTAACTTTTTACCATCTTGAAAGGCAAAAATACTGATCCATGGTTTTGTTCCAAGCATTGATATGCTTAAAATCAGTGGCTGTATCCTTTTGCATCAATGTAAGCCATTGTTGAGAGCCAGGCTGCTGAACTACAGGTTGGGGAAAGCTGGGATTCACATTCACTTCGTTCTTTGACCATTATTGTCTGTGACCTTCAAATGTGATGACATCTGTGTGTAATGTGAAAGAAACCTATAATGTCTATCCCTCATCTGGAACCATAGTACATATGGCAGCATGATGGCATTTCAGTATTCTCATGAAATTAATCATGTTATGAAAACAAGCTGAACTATAAGAAAAGTTTATCCAGGGACATACTTTAGAAACTTTTAAGTCGGGTAAAAATTATGTTTGCCAAGTCTAAAGTAACAAATTGACAACTTACTCAAATTGAGAGAGATCACCTTTATTAAAAGTCATTAAGAGAAGAGGGTGTACGGAAGCAGTGTGGTGTATTTTGAAAAAAAAAAAGTTGTTTTAAATAATGTATTTTGATAATGATCCTAAAGATCAGTTTGACCGCTCGTGTAATGTCAACAGGAGTGTGTTTGGATCATTTATAGCAGATTTTCAGTTTTCGGTGAGAGTGCAGTGAATATTCACTAGTTCCAAATCAGCTCTATCCCATTTCACTCTTGTAAAAAAACAACATAAAACAAAACAAATCAAAACAAGAGATGTTAAAATTATCTTCTCATGTTTTAAAGTTTGGTTCAACTTCTTAATATCCACCAGTCTGACTATCCACCAGTTAGGTCCATCTACTTCCTTCTATGACATACCCAAATGGAAATCTTATAATAAAGGAACTGGCCAAAATGCATGTAAGAAGGATGATTTGAAAGGTAACTTCTTAATTTTGTACAAACTATCTTGTTTAGCATGTGGCTAAAATGCAACCTAACCTTAGAATCCTGTTGGATTCTAAGAGGTTAAGGGTGGACCCAAATTCTGACATGAGGAGGCAAGGTAGGGAAAACTTTCAGTTTAAAAACTTGGTAATGCAAACAGAACTCCAACTAATGGCTCACACTAGAGTAAAAATAGGATGGTAACCTCCTTGCAACTAGGAAAAACAGTGGTTGCCCAGTGATTGCATTGAATTTTTTTGCTGTTGGATACCAATTCCAAGTAGTTACAGTGACCACCTGGTCACCCAGAGGTTGAGCGTGCAACACCCTCAACTTTTGATAGCAAGGTGATTACAAAGGTCACCTGGTGGAGGCAAACTGTCTCAAAACAATGGCAGTCTGACTCAGACTGACTGCAATCACTCTGAGAGAGATTGGCAACAGTTTGCAAATAATTGCAATCTAATTTATAAAAAAAAGACTGCCAACATATTGCAATCAATCTGAGTCAGTCTGCACTGAGGAGCGCAACTTGTCTGTGACACGTCTCTTTGTAGATTTGTTACAGATGGCAACTATTCACCTATTTATCACAGTTCATCGCTGTATTATCACACAAAGATTGCCAACTTGACCCCATTCAATCACAAACTGATAGCAGACTGACAGCAGACTGACTCTGTGTTTATTGCTGTTTTATCACCATCTTGCTGCTTTGAAGATGACTTGAAGTGGTCCCAAATGTGGTCCCCGACTTTGAACCAACCAAAGGCAACAAGATCACAAGTTCATTACACATGGTTGCAATAATTTTGGTCATGCCACTGTCTTCCAACCATTGTTTACTTACTTACTTACTTAGTGTGATCATAGCGTAAGTCATTCTAAACTGGGGACAATAATGTTGATCCAAAAGAGCAACAGAGAAAAACCTAAACTCAGGGTATCACTAGGAGACAGCTGGCAGAAGAAGTAATGACCAGGCGGTGGATAACTTGTCAAACTGACAAAGACTGAGGAAAACACACATGCACACACACACACACACACACACACACACACACACACACACACAAGTATGAACAGGATAACAAGGAACAGGTTAAAACAGTCAGGGCAGAGAAGACAATAACAATAAAAGGAAGTAAAAAAAAAAAAAAAAAGGCAAAAAAAAAAAAAAAAAAAAAAAAAAAAAAAGCAGGTAGTTTTAACATT
>VUQI01051336.1:0-16113 GCA_015106735.1 Paratilapia polleni | reverse complement strand
GTAACAACCAGTCATTTTACCTCTTTCATTAATCTATTGAAAAAAAAACCAAAACAAAACAAAGAAACAATGAACAAACAAACAAACAAAAAACAAAACACATTTTTCCTTGCGTATATAAAAAAAAAAAAAAAAAAATTAAAAAAAACAGAAAAAAAAAAAAGAAAAAAAAAAAAAAAAAAAAAAAAAAAAAAAAAAAAAAAAAAAAAAAAAAGAAAATCCCAGAAACAGTCACAGGATTGTGCACCATGAATTTGTCCCTCTGTGTGAGGGTGCAAACTACCTTAACTGTGGTGAATGATAATGTGTCACTGTGGGCACTGAAAACAAAAAAATGGCAGCGCTGGAAGCGGTGCAGCGCTACCCAAGGACACGACGTTGAAAGGGGAAGTGGCCAAATGGAAATCAATTATGCATTCCAGTTTTTTATGGGTAGAACTTCATGATAACACCTTGTATGAAGCGTCTAACCAAACGCTGTGCAACAAGAACTACTTCTTAGAGTTCTAGTTTCGGTTTTCAAATTGATTTGCTGTTGTTAAAAACTTTATTTTCAGGCCTTGGTCTGGCTTTTAAAACATGAAGGCCTTATCTCACCACCCATGTGAAAGCCACATTGCTGTCTTCAAGTATAAAAGAAATGTTATCTGTCCATCTATGTATGTTAGGATTAGTGGATGAGCACTTCAAGCTGTAACGCTAAACTGCATTCCAATATTCATAATAATTTGTTGTCATAATGGTGCTAAGTAAACTTGTAATAGGTGGTGTCATGGATGACAGGCAGGATGTCGCTGGGAAAAACGATGTGTTCTATGAAAAAAACAATATTTATAAGAAAATATTCATTGCCACCATGCATGTGATTAAACAAAATAAAGGAAACCATCAAAACTTCCCCAGTGTGGCGCTCTGTGGGACAACACTTGAACAACATTTACATTCTTTAAGTGTTGATTTGAACTATAGCATGCTTTTGTGTGGGTGCTTTGAAGAAAATCTTACAAATAAAGATGACGGGTATTTCTAAAGCTGTGCGCATTAATCATTTGCTACATAATACTGTTGCAGCAACTTTTGTTTTACTAAAAATGCGTTAGCGAAATGCAACTCCTCTAAATCTTCAAAATGTAGAATATGCAAAGAGAGTGGCTGTAATTTATGTACTTTGACTTATATTTATTCTTGCAGTGTATGATAGTGGATGCAACGTCCACATGGCAACGTCATTAGTCATCCGTGTGAAATGTTATTTTCAACCATTATTTCAACAATGAAATAGATGGGAAACCATCTTGGTCAAATAATACAGAGTGCAAAAACAAACACATCTTGTTTCTGCGAGTTCCAGAAATGCTCCTGGATTCCCAACACAGCTCAGGCCAAAGATATCAATAAACAACAAGGCTTCAGTAAGAACAGCACTTTCACTTACTTGAACATTTCCCTGATGCTTTCCGAGTGACCTTCAGACAGAAGACACAGCTGCACCGACAGGGAATGAAATTGTTTCCCATGCTCAAAATTGGCATTTCTCTGTGGGACACTTTACACTCCACTGTGACAGAAAAGGAGCAAATCAACCACTTTTGTTTTTACAGTATCAGAACCAGCAGATATAAGACCAAAATAGTTGAATGCTCAGTTGCAACCCTCCAAACTAAAGCCCTCTTGTCCATCATTGTCAGGTGCATTACAGCTCTTGAGGCCTGCTGCAAGCCTGCTTCCTCTCATCATAATGATGCTGATAATGATTACCCCTGTCTCATTTTCCACCACCACTTTGAACCCGATGCAACATTAGCTGAACAGGCTCTCCAGACAGCCGGCCTCGTGGCCCTCTTATCCACATAATCTCATGAAAGCAGAACACGGTACCTTGCATGACATTAGTCCACAATAGCAACATGCAGCCTGTTTTGTCAGCTAGACAGACATTTCTCATAATCTTTTGCCTAGATCACTGTATTGAATTTTGCCATTAGACATTAGTTCCCGTGTTTTGTAATGAGGATTAAAACAGAGCAGATGACAAAGGATGTGCAGGGAAAATACCAGGCTGCTGTTGCTGTCCAGATGTTATCGAGTCGATCCTGGCTCAGGTTAACTGAGGGTTTCCAAAGAATACCTTACTTAGAGTTTTTGAACCTTTAATTGATTTTTCTTTGTTGTTTTCTTTTTCTTTTTTTCTTTTAAAGAATATATTAAAGTACTACCAGCTGGTTTCAGCTCATCAGGAAGTACTGTAGTCAAATTTCTATGTTAATATTTAACGTCTTTGTGTATAAACTGCACAGAAGAGAGGCTTCAATATTCTGGAGGCCTTTTGCCTCTAAAAAAACCATAAGGATAAGTCTACAGAGACTTATTGTCAAAACACCTTTTTAGATTTCTAATGAGCGTGCAATGAGTAAAACATTAGTTTAAAGAAACAAAAGACAGCAGTTTTCACCAAATCCACTCCATATTAAAATATAACTATATAATTAAATGTTTAAACTGTACAACAAAGATGCTAAAATAGAAAAAAATAGTTCATGTGGATAGCATCTAAACACTGCTTTCTGCTCAAGTGCACAATTAAATACAGAACTAGGGGAGTGGCTTTCTGACAAGTCTTGGTTGGTTCTTGACACTAATGACTGTTGTACAAAGGGTGTTATCTCTGGATCGACCCCTTGATTATTGTGGATTACAAAAAAAACATACCACAATTTAAGTGATCTTTAAGAAACTTTTCAGATTTACTGTCTCAGGTTTCAAAAAGCAAAAATTGCCTCCTACACAGACAAATAGGAGTCTGTGGAGATTACAAGCAATGCTTGTCCTGAGAATGACAACTGTCAGTTAGCTTGGTTACAGGGAATGTTTCCTTCCTGTTTAACTTGATAGCCAGCGTACTTAACATTTTTGTCGCTCCTAATACCCATAGGATATTAGGAGGATAATCTCTTTTCCTAAATATTAGCTATATCACTGAAATTAGGAGCAGAAAGAATAAATTTAAAGATGAAATTTAAAAAGATAAAGAATTTTTATTGGATTATGGCTGGTGCACAATCCAGAAAATAAGGTATAGCAATTTTTGGAACTAGTTGGAATAAGACAATGTTATGAAATTTGGCTTTGGTACTCAAAACTGCATTGACTGTACATGAAGAGACGTAACCTGAAGAGGGAACAGTGAATAAACAGTTAAGTATGTCTAATGGCTAGCTTTTTAGTTAAAAATATATGATGACCTCACACAGAAAGATGGCCTTCAATGGCCAGTTTATTACCAGCAGCTGAGATCAATTAAACCACTTTGGACACAACAAGCAAGTAGCAATAGCCAACTTCAGACTTTCAGAGAAATGGGTCATTTAATAAAACATGAAAACAATTTGTTTTGTTGTGTTTGCCATTAAGCATATGTTGTTGAGAAAAACAGGAAACAAACAAACCTATTCAAATATCTAATGAGACCAGACCTTGCCAGGTGGAAATTAGACAACCCCTGCTGTGTTAAAGTGGGTTTTAGAGATGACTGTGCACCAAATGTTTCATCCTTTTAACCAAATAGTATAAACATATGATTGATCTGGAGTGGATTAGAGGTTTTAATGGTGAAAACACAAATAATGATGTAGCTAGGACATTAAAGGTAACACAGAGGAAAAGGGAATCCAGAGGTACTTTTTGGAGACAGTTAAGTGTCTGTTGTTAATGTCCAGTAATGAGTCTCTCCAGACTTTTGATGTATGAGATGACAGAGTAGTGGCCAAATCAAATTATTGTCTCTGAGACTTGTCCAAACATGTGAACGTGTGTGAAGAATTAAGACTCTCATTATGGTGACTTACTGGGCACACAGTTATTTGTTTTACTGTCAAAGCTGTCGCTTTTTATTGCCAAAACTGGCCTATTACTTGAATACAAGAAAACCAGAGTTAACCCATCCATAATGTACCTCAAAAAATTGCTACTTCCTCAGAGGAGATGTTGAACTAAACTATGGATGCTTTGATTGCAATTATATTGTACTGTTTGTGTCTTGCAGGAAATCTGATCTTGCAACTGAGGAAAAAATTTGAAAGGGGAGGATAAAGATAAAATGCTGTTGTGTGCTCTACATTGTTTTCCTTGGAATGGAAAAGAGAGGGAAAAAAAGTGTTTTATGATCCTCTTACAATCTCTTTGTATAGCCGCATCACTTGTCAACAAACAGTGGGTAGGATAGATATGCACTAACTGAATTTTGCTTGGACAACAAGGAAGAAAGTTGAGTTGTGCAACTGCATTTTTTCAGATTCTCTTACGGATGTTGGGATAGTTTTTCACACATTCTCACCCACAGCTCCCACTGTGTCTTCCTCATGAGTTGTTAAAAATGTACCAACATTTTTTGTTTGTTTGTTTTTTTAAATTTGATAAAAATTTGATAAAAAAAGTTTTTGAACTTGTCATTCATTCTCAAATATGTACATTGGTGGTCCATACCCGTCACTCTTATGTTAACCAGTTTATTGTAGACCAATTATACAAATTCATTTCGTCTGCGGTCTACTTTAATCACACAGGTGGATCAACAGCTCTGCTGAATGGCATCTTGCACCTAATGCTGTTACAAAGAAGTTTAACAGGAACCAGGAAGTATAACTCTATTTGCATTTTATGTTGCATGGCAGTGAATTCAACCATGACTGAGACAGAGGTACGGAAAATATTTGCCAATGACTAAAAGATAACAAAAGTTCTGTTGACAGAATCACTTTCTGTTGCACACTTAATTGTACAGACATAAATGTTCAGTTGACAACATGAATTAATGACAGTCAATGAAATCTTGCTTATTCTCTGATTAAAAAATAATTAAGTTAGATTTAACAAAAGATTTAAGTTAAAACTTTTCCAATTATATTTCATTGTTCTCAGTTTATATTTAGCATGAAAATATGTTCTTTTGTTTAAAAAAGAAAAACATATTTCCAGTGTAGTTTAGTTTTTGGTTTGGTTGGTACCCACTGAACACAGCGTGCCAAAAATGATATCATTACTGCTGGCTCACAGTATACTTTGGTGTCCTTTGGGCTGCTACCGCACCTTTCAATATTTGTGCTCTGGCATGCCCAGGGCAAATAGGACATATGCAAATATGAGCTGGAAACAAGAGTCCGGGTTGCAGGAGCACAGAATTCCCCAGTGGCAGAGAATTTGTGGATCAAAATTTCTGCAACAAGTGGAAACATTATACTTTCTTGGGAAAATGCACAATTGTGTCTTCTTTTGCTAATCAAGAAGTGTATCAGCGTATTTTTCTCAGCAAGCATCACACTTACCAGTGAGTGAAAGGTCACGTATAAAGTATAAAGGGTTTGGGGGGGGTTTTCAATGTTCACATACTCAATGACCAATGCATCAAAGAGAACTGCAGCAGAAAAGCAGCCTTAAAGTTAGGATTAAAGTTAAAATTTGGACTTGAAAAACAGAAAAACAAAAGACGAGCCAAAGAGACATCTACAACCCCAGTTCTAAAAAAGTTGGGATGCTGTGTAACATATAAATAAAAACAGAATGCAATGATTTGCAAATCTCATAAACCCATATTTTATTCACAATAGAACACAGAAAATATATCAAATGTTTAAACCAAGACATTTTACTATTTCATGAAAAATATTAGCTCATTTTGAATTTGATGGCAGCAGCACATCTCAAAAAAGTTGGGACGAGAGCTGGAAAGGTCAGTGTGTAAAAAAAAAAAAAAACAGAATATGAAGTTATTTTTGAAAAACATGGATGCCGAGTCCTCTGGACTAAAGAGGAGAAGGACCATCCAGCTTGTTATGAGTGCTCAGGTCAAAAGCGTGCATCTCTGACAGTATGGGGGTTCATTATGAAATTGGGAGCTTGCACATCTGGAAAGGCACTATCAGTGCCGAAAGGCATATAAAGGTTTTAGAGCAACATATCCTCCCATCCAAATGATGTCTTTTTCAGGGATGACCTTGCACCTTTCAGCAAGACAATGCTAAACCACATACTGCAGCTATTCCAGCAGCATGGCTTCGTAGTAGAAGAGTCCGGGTGCTGAACTGGCCTGCCTGCTGTCCAGACCTTTCACCAACTGAAAACATCTGGCACATCATCAAAGTATGACAGATCTGGTTAATATGCACTGCAAAAGGGGAATTTTGCTTGGAAAACAAGGAAGAAAGTTGAATTCTGTAACTTTGCATTTTTTCAGATTCCCTTACCAATGTTGGGATAATTTTTCACACACCCACCCACAACTCTACTAAACTCATGAAATGAAAAATACAACAAATAAGACCCAGAACTGTTAAACAGCTAGAATCCTATACCAGAGAAGTACAGGACAACATTCCTCTCCCAAAAGTCCAGCAACTGGTCTGCTCAGCTGCCAGACATTTATGGACTGTTGTTAAAAGAAGAGGGGATGCATTGCTGCCATCAAATTCAAAATGGGCTAATATTTTTCTTTAGTCAGTTTAAACATTTGACCTGTTTTCTGTATTCTATAAGGGTTTACGAGATTTGCAGATTTGCAAATCATTGCATTCTATTTTTATTTATATTTTACACACCATCCTAACTTTTTTGGAATTGGGGTTGTAGCTGCCACTAATTCCCCTAGGGGCCCTTGTACCTGCTCCAGACCAAATCTCTTGATAAATCACAACCTGCTGCCATTTTGTTAGGAAGTTGAAGGTGGCATATTCATTGAAGAGGAGAACTATGACTTAATGGATATAGAATTTTTTTTCTGCTTTATTTGTGTTAGATCAAATCTAGAGGAGTTAAAGTTGCAAATTTTTAGAACACCAGTGATTTTTTTAACTAACAAGGCTTTATTCAATCTCTAATTTACAGTCTTATTTGGAGTATAAATGTTAGATTTTGCTGCATATTTTCAAAGTTGTTCCTTTTGGCCCTTAGTGTAGTGAAGCTGAGCTTTTTTTTTTTTTTTAAGTGGGAATAAAAAAATAGCTTAGGGCTTAAAAGGGTTGAGAAAATAATGTCAAATTCATAAAACCACATTAAAGCTGACAAAAATTGCAAGTGACAGCCCCTGAACCACAATTTGAGTTTACCACTGAACATGTCAAGCTTAAAGTAAAGCGGATATGACAAAACCCATGCACATATGACTAACACAGATTTTAACTTCTGTATCAATTATCCTAACTGATCATGTGGAAACTGCAGCTTCCAAGCTAACAGATCAAAATCATGAGGAAAAAAGCAGAACCATCTTAATTCCTGCTAGGAATTGCTCTGATTCAGATGTATACTGTGGATGCTCAGTGATGGGATGACTTTGTACTTGTAAAAATATCTCAAGGGCCTGTGTTCATAAGGGACATCAAGTTTCTCTTAATTATGTGAGTTTAAGGCAAGATGCCATTCTCAAACAAAGAAAGAAGGGACTTAAAAGAGCCTGTACACACACGTGCGCAACCACAGCATGAATAGTATGCTAATTATATTATGTTTCTTCGCAGAAAAGATGGAATAATCCACAAAACACAATTTGCTTCAGATGTCATAATCCCCACCAGATGATGTGCTTTCACTTATTCTGTGAAAGCTCTTTCTGAAAAGAAGAGAAACCATATCAAGCTTCCGATTTATGAGGTGCCAGATTTTTAGGGCAAGCAAGAGAAGTTAAATTTCTACTTTAAACAGAAATTGCACAGGGATTAAATCTAAAGCTCGTGGAGATATTTAAAATGATGTTATGGGTACTCTTTAAAAAAACTTTTATCCTCTAAATGTAAACCTTTCAAGGACCAGCTGAAACAGACTTGTTTGAATTTGCCTGACTGTTGACTGTATAAAGTAGATTAAAAAAGGTGAAGAAAGGAGAGGTTCCTTTATTAAGAAGCACTGTGGGCCCAGAGCTGATTCACACAATGCACTTGGTCTCTTGGCTAAAGCAGAAACAACATTCAAACACTTTGCTACTGTAGGAACAGGTCTATAGTTCAACAGAATTACAGAGCCTGTGCTGGTGAGGGCAGAAACAGTCATCATTTATTAATACTTCACAAGAAATGGATTTCTGTTTTAAAATGTTATAAAATACTTTCAAACGTCCATTGCAATTTCTCAGATCCCACAGACCAAAACTTCAAAACCATAGCTTTGTCATACTTAATGACATAAAGCAGAGCAAAACCAGAAAATACTCTTTGGGAAGCTGCAACCAGTAAATGCTTACCTTTTTTCTTGTTCTTTATTGGTCATGCTTATAAATCCGTCATAAAAAAATATGCAGTCATGCAATCATTAAAAAAAAACATGAGATGCAGAAATGTCTCCCTAAGCGGTTATTTAAACTGAACTCCCTAGTGAGAAATAAATTGAGACTTATAAATCCTGCAAGGCCACACATAGTACATCAATTCTACACTTACTCGTCCAATAGATCATACTAAAAAGCTAAGAGGGAGCAATGTGAGACAGATTTTTGGACTTCTAAGGAGAGAAAATGAAAAGTTGCCATGTTAAGTGCTACTACTTGCTTCTGACAAATATATCACTGGATTCAGCTTCAGTCTTCCTGCCAATCTACAGAACAAACCCATCTGCTTGGCTCTGGTCGTGTACCTCTTCCTTGTGACAGTAATTTCCCCAATAATGTTTGCATTCACGACATCAAGTTGCAACGGCTTTTGTACAAAGACTGAACCCAGGTTTGATAAATCGTTGAACTGATCCAACCAGTCATTTCAAGCCTACACATCAGTTAGGACAAAGCCTGCAGGAATTCCTAACTGACAGACCTCAGCATGTAGTGGTTAATGGATCAGAGTTCTATAAACATTGTTTTTAAACTCTCAAGAGTTCCTCAAGTGTCTTTTCTGTCTCCTTGCTGGTTTTATGAGTGTATTATGAAAGCTCGTCTACACTGTTGCACAAAGACAAATGTACTTCAGGTCATCTGACAATTGAGAAGATGACTGCAAGAAGAGATCTCTCTGGTTTTGTATTCCAAACCTTGCAGAAGTCAACAAGGATTTCCAAGCAGGTATAGTTGCAGCTTGCAACATTTTTGCAAGAATATTGCACTCAAGGACATGCATCTTTTATGCTAGTGTTAGGTTAGACGGGGTGTAAAAACAGGCCCTTTGGTGAATCTGGGACAGCACACTGAATGTCTTGTTGCTGCAGAAATAAGACATCAAATGCTCAGACACGAGGCCTGGGCTCTGTGACAGAAGAAAATCCTGTAATTCAATCCAGGTTTGCAGTGTTGCTTTTATGATGTTGCTTTACAAATCTTTTTTCCACAAGGGCAAAGCTGCCATTTAAGACCATGACTACACAAAGCTGTAGGACAGAATATAGCCCTTTGCCAAAAAAAAAAAAAAAAAAAAAAAAAAAAAAAAAAAAAAACCAAAAAAAAAAAAAAAAAAAAAAAAAAGAAAAACCCAAAACAAAAAACCCACTCTAGCTAATCATGAGTTTGGTAGTCATCTAATTAGCTATATTTTAATGAAAAGAAAAAGCGCTGCATCACCAGAGAACCAACTAAAATTACTTTTACATGTTTAGATGCTGTACAACTCCTTTAATATCTCTTATGTTCTAAATGGTGTTTGTAGGTGCTATCGGTTATAGGTGGAGGAAATCATTTTGAAATAGTAAGCATTTCTTTTTTTTGGCTCTGGCAGTATGTGGTTTCTCAAAAAAAGGTTTAAATTCTAGGAAGCACTGAATTCCTCCTGTTTGGACCTGGATGGTGGATATGGGGTGAGAGTTTTGCAACTGAACATCAGCTCTGTCTGCTTTAATTTTCACAGTTGCTGAACTGTGCAAGCTTTGTCTCCTAAAACATTGCTTTTGGCTATTTCCTCTTCTTCACAAAAGACCTTAAAATTGTTCCATCAGTTCTAAGAATGTCCCCTGATTGAGGTTTGATTTCAGTGGATTATGACGAGATTAAAAATGTTGGCAATGCCAGACTTGAACCACTCTAATATTCTCATATGGAGCTATTTAAGTTATACTCAGAGTCGATTATTCAAGTTTTTCCCACAGGGCATAAAAACAAATCACATAGCCAAACCAAGTTAATTTCATTTTCACCAATAACATGTGATCCTGAAGATGAATGAACCTCTCCAACTCCATGCAGCCTCGAGTCAGGTGGGTGAATCATCACAAGGTAGAGACCAACAGGCTGATAAACTGGTTAATCCTTCCTGTGAAATAAAATCTTCAAACCACAAAACTTCATTCTAAAATGAAAAGGATTCAGTGTGTTACAAAGAAATGTGCATGAAATAATATGCAATTTAATATTGCAACTGTTTAAAAAAAAACGTGTCAAGAAAAATACTTGGAACACTATGGAAGCATTTACATGCACTCAATTAAGCTGCCAAACAAAAATTTGTCAGTGATGACTCTCATTTACCACAAAGTGAGTAACGTGTGGAGAGATGTGCAGCCAGACATGAGCTGTGATTAAAACATGAGTCAGGGTCTTTTTGATATGCAGCACTGACAAACAAACACTCATCAGTAGCGTGAGCTGCTCGTGTGTTTAAAAAAAAACCTGCATTAGCTGACTTAACTGGCAGAATATGCGGGAATTTTAATGGCTTCACAATTGTCTTCATAGGTGGCGTAAATTCTCTCTGGGACCTGATGTTAGTGAATGTGCCAGATATTATTAGCCAGTGGAAACCAGTGTTGACTTTAAAATGGTCTTAATGTGGTTTTTAAGTAATAAGATCCACTTTAAAAGAACTAAATATGTGATGCAACACCAGCAACACCTCATTATGCATTGGATGAATTTACACAGCCCAGCATGCTGGCTCTACTTTAATGTTTTGTGTTTCCTTTCCTGCTGTTAATATAATCTCATTGTTAACGAATTCATTCAGCTGTGATTACTGAGAGTGTAATTCTGACACATTAACACCCTCTTTGCTGCAACGCCTACCTCCTGCATGCCTCCTAGAACATGACATAATAAATCGAATTATTCAGAGTGGCCTGTCATTTGATTTTATGATTTGTCTTCAAGTCAGAACCTTCAAGTTTATATTTCCTGCACATCAATAAAAAATTATGTAGTTTACTTGAGGGATTCTATTGCATGCTGGTCCTCAGCAGGCCAGAGGCCATGACAATAAAGCAGAAGGAAACTGGGCCTGGATTATGTGAGCTGTGGGCCTTTGGATTTACAGCCTGTGTTGGACTTGGCTCCTCCACAGCCGAACCATGTGTGCGTCTGAATTATCTTGGTGCCAAAATACTCCAGTGCCTCTTCACCTGCTTTGTGTCACTTCCTCTGGATAGAAATGTTTAATCTGGGCAAACAGCACAGTCAGTACACAACCAGCAGGCTGTATATCAGAAAACTGACTTTGGGGAGCAGGCAGTCGACAAGAAGATGCATCAAATGTTACTTATCTGAATCCTTGTCTGGAATTACTGCAGCTGAATTAACAATAAAGGACACAGGGGGCCAGACACGTGATGTCTCTCTAAACGTCACACAGCACAAAGCCCTGGGTGGCTGGCATCAGAAAACTAGCACTCCCTACTGGTGCCAAATGTTCTGTGATGATGTGATGGAATAGGCATGCTCTCACACTTATTCTCTTACACACCTTGTGCGCCATAACTCGTCTATGAATGCTAGACTTTGTTCAAAAAATTCTGACAACTGTCACCTTTACTAGAGTGGACTTAAGACATTTATTGCCCTTTTAGAATCATTTTGTAAATAGAAATCTACTATTATATGACGTAACCTTCATGGAAAATATGAGAAGAATAAACTAGAAGCACTCCATTCCCAAGGAGTACTAGAAATGTTTCCATTTTTACAACAAATTCCATACAAGGACCAATAGAATAAAATAAAGTAAAATTAAGTTAAATAAAAAAGGGACACATTTTCTACTTCTGATAACAGAGGAGCACACCTCAAGCTGTGCCAATATCAGTGCATGAATAAAAGATGAAAGGTGTCCTTTAATGCAGGCAGACACACAGCACAACTTACTGTATAACTTCATTAAAAAAAGAATAAAGGAAACTCTGCTCAGAATATGATTAACTGTGGCAGGCATGCCCACCCCTACTCTGTGAAACTTCAAAGACTTTTATTCCCTCATGCACACACGTACACACCCTGGTATCATCCATATTAATATGTTTCATGTCCTTTTATCTATTTAGTTTATAACTGATTTAGTCATTAATATGGGCTTAAGCTGCCAAGCAGAGTGAGGCAGAGATCAATCAAAAACCTGAAATGCACAGGGTTCAGTTACACAGCCTGAGGATGAGATTTAGGTTAAACCTTCCTATGTTTAGTTTAGCCAACATGCACAGTACACACATACACATGCTTTCTACTGAAGGTAGCGACTTCCTCAAATTAAGATTCACACATGGTTTCAAACAAGGGAAAGTGAGTTTTTATTTGGGCATTAAAATAAAGTACTTTAAGTAGTTGGTTGCCCTAAGATGCCGACCTGATGGAGGATCAAATCTTTCACGTGTGCCAAAACCACAGGAATAAAAATGACAGCTTGGTAAAATGCCAGAATGAAATTGAAATTCATTCGTCAAAATATCTTCTTAACATAAGCATTTAGTCTTGAATTTGTAGTCAAGGTCACAAGTCACAGGTCACACATTACGGTGTCAAGGCGCGCACACAGAGCCTTGACACCTTGAGCTGGTCCCGCAGCGCTCTTAAAGCAGGCTGATGAATAACCTGCGCTGCATGGAAAGGCGGCAGATGAAAGAGCAGATGAATTCTCTCTCGGGATGAGACCAGAATGCAAACAAAGAGTCACTGATATATATATATACACACATAAAGAAATGCAGTGACACCCTGTCCTACACTCCACCTGATTAACCCCGGCTTAATTTACCTGCTTACGATTTGTGTCAGCTTGGAGAGGTGGATAAATTATGGCGGAGGCCTACATATTAAGCAATGTAATTCTTAAAGCATCAGATTCTCGGAAAATAAGCTATTTTTTACTCAAACTACAGCTCGAATGAAAAACCTGTTAATTTATGAAAGTATGCAGTAATCATATAAACTCTGGTCTGCAGGATGAAAAGTTACTTAGCCTCCCACTCCCTACATACACCAGTGCAATTATTTTTAAGAATTCACACTGGAGAAGTGACAGTTACGCACGGCGCAAAGCGTTCTCAGAAGTGAGGGCTGAAGTGACAGAACGGCGCGGTTAAATTTATTAATCGGGGTGGCGTGAGGACGCTGCTCTTCCAGCGAAATACGGAAGACGTAAATGTGCCACAGTCTTTATAAAGTGTGCACAAGTGGAGCATTTTAGCAAAGACAACTTTAAGAAGGAAATCAGGTTTGCCACATTGCAGCCACATGAAGCCACGCCACAGAAATAGAAGCGTGACGATGTCGCTTTGATCCAGCTGACTGTAATTACTCCAAAAACACTTTCCCTCGGTTTATTAAAATAGAATGCAAACTCGTTAAAAGTAAAAAGCGTGCCAAATCTGAACGGTTTTCCGGTCACTCGAGAGCAGCAGAAACAAGTCCTGGTGCCCCGCGTAAGCCGCAGCTCAAACTGTTTATTTCCGTAAGCCAGACAAACAAAAACATCCACTTACTTTTGACTTCTTCATATGGAATGACAGGAGTAAATCCAGTGTGTCCGAAAGCCTATTTTATTTTACTTCTACGGGGAGGAAAGGGGTTGTCATCATCCTGTGTGCACATATCCAATGCCTAAGTCAGCAGTATCCAAGAGGAGGAGAAAAAAGCCCCAAGGAGAAGAACGGCGAAACAATGTGATATTAAACTTTCAATCTTTGCACCCTCTAGGCTACTAATGAGTGGCATATAGCCCATCTATCTACAACATAGATCCACACACTGAGCGTTTGCAGCACAGGAGCGGGAGAACGCGTAGAGGGAGGGAGTTAAGCCTTTATAATGATGCGTAAAAAAAAAAAACAGAGTTCAAGAGCCGCCCTCTGACGAGTTGCAATGAGGAGAGGTGCTCTCCAAAACCACTACTGACACTATAAACTTATCCGATATGAAAACAGGTTGAGCGCTTCTGGAAGCTGATTGCTCAATAGTGAGTTTCTTGGCTGCTAAATGGCATTTATTTTTACGCTTCAACATGCCTGAAGCTTTGCTTGGCCTCTTCAGTGTTACTAATATAATGGCAACAAGAATTATTACAGGAAAACTTCAGATGAGTTACTTTTAATGGAAAGTATAGAGGCAAATACACTTGATGCAACATTTATTTCTGCCGTTTTGTTACTTAAACTTTTCTCCTACTCTCAATGTGTCACACGTTCTGCAGATGTCGCACTGTTTCATTGTTCCCACCCCTTGCTTCCAGAACACATTTCAAATTTAAAAAAAAAAGGACATACACGTGTTATATTAACACACAGTTAAGCTATCAAATTGTTAGACTATAAAGTGAAAACAGGGGCGTTGTAACAACAACAAAAAAAATCTCCTTGACATGTGAGTCCTCTCCCTTTCTTCTGTGAGTAAATGAGTGACTCAGTTAATGAATGAGTCAAAGTGTTTGTCATGGGTTCTGTGGAATATTATCACAAGACAGTGAAAAAAAATAAAATAAATAAACACACACACACACACACACACACACACACAAAAATCCCCAAGAAAAAAACAAAAAAACAAAAAAAAAAACAATACACTGATTTTTCACCAGAAACCAACAGTGTGAGCAAGATGACACGATTGTTTTTTGTTTTTTGGTGGTACTTTAACACAAGCATTTTTTAAAGTACTTTGTTATCTGTCTTGTAAATAGTTATCAAACATGTCAATAGCCAAATGCCTGTGTAGCCATTTATCAAAGCTCCAAAAGCCAGGCTGAAAGTCTACTCTTTGTTACACAGATTCTGTTTGATAAGAAACCTTTGTGTAAGAATAGCATTGTAATTAGCAAGAGTGGGGTTTTTTTTTTAGCCCTTTTAATAGTTATTTAAATTATGTTACTACGGATTTTAGAATGACCTAGTGACATTTAATGGCATTTCCTGTCTGTGTCTTCTGTGACTATTAGATTTTTTTTTTCTGGTGGTCAATGAGGACAGTTTTAGTGCAGTGATATTTTTATCCACAACTTCCTTACCAGGAAACATACAAACAATAACTGTGTGCTGTCCTATTTCAAAAAGAGCATTCCTGTCCTTTATGCTGGCACTGTCTTTTGAAGTCAAACCATTCATTTTTATTTTAGTTGATTTCAGTGTGATATATTTTCAGTTGTCGTGACAAAAGGACAAAAAGCTTCATGAATCCTGGATTTATCGTACTCTTCTATCCTCTCCTTTTGCTTGTGAAAGTGTGCATGTGTCCTTCACCAGCCCTCTTTGAAAAACTAACCTACGTCAGCATAGCATTATTTTAATTAGACCTAAAAGGGTTGGACACATGTCCAAAGTGGTGCAGTCTAGGATGTTTCATTTCATAGAAATGTACATGACAGATATCAAAGCTCCAGAATATGTACTTCTAAAATATTTTTCACAGTTGTTGTTATTTTGCTAAAATTAGATTCTCCTCAAAATGCTGATGTTTGTCCACTCTACAATGGAAATGCATCTTTATTACAATTGACTTGCAACAATTTGATTCGATTTTGTCTTTCTTCCACTGCTGAGAAAAAGTGGAATAAAAAGGATACTGGGATAGAAGAAAAGATATTTGGATGGATGAGGAAAAAAAACGTTGCTTTAGTAAATCAATTCTAGTCTTCGGTTTTGACATTCTGGCTAATCCTAATGTTCTCTTTATGTCTGGAACCGGTGCATTGCATAATTCTTCAATGTAATGTAAGGGAGTGGCAGAGTGTGCATGTGGAGAGGTGTTTTGGGCATGTCCAAGAGGGTGAAGACCCCAAAGCAAATGTAGGCTAGTCCCTTTTGGAAAGAGATTTTGATCTAAACATGAGCTCTACATAAAAAGGATACCCTGGGGAGATTATGTCTCTTGGCTAGCTTGGGAAAGCCTCGCTATCCCCATGGAAGGGCTGGATGCAGTGACAGGGGAGAGGGAGGCCTGGGCAGCTATACAGCTCCGGA
>VUQI01051335.1:22337-60196 GCA_015106735.1 Paratilapia polleni | reverse complement strand
CATGAAGCTCTCTATGCACTGTTCTTGAGCTAATCTGAAGGCCACATGAAGTTTGGAGGTCTGTAGCTATTGACTCTGCAGAAAGTTGGCGACCTCTGCGCACTATGTGCCTCAGCATCCGCTGACCCCACTCTGTGATTTTACGTGGCCTACCACTTTGTGGCTGAGTTGCTGTCGTTCCCAATCGCTTCCACTTTGTTATAATACCACTAACAGTTGACTGTGGAATATTTGATAGCGAGGAAATTTCACAACTGGACTTATTGCACAGGTGGCATCCTATCACGGTACCACGCTGGAATTCACTGAGCTCCTGAGAGCGACCCATTCTTTCACAAATGTTTGTAGAAGCAGTCTGCATGCCTAGGTGCTTGAGTTTATACACCTGTGGCCATGGAAGTGATTGGAACACCTGAATTCAATGATTTGGATGGGTGAGTGAATACTTTTGGCAATATAGTGTAGGTCTGTGCAGATGCATTGTATGTCAAACCTTGAATAACATTCTTTAATAAGCTTGAGAAGGAGAGGTAATTTTTGCGTACACTTAAACTGATCTTGTTGCATTTAATGCTTTGTAGTGTGTGTTCCACACCCCTTCTATCTGGAGCTATTAATTTTGTATTTACTTGAATAGCTTCACGGTTACCCAGTAGCTGGAAAACATGTTGGTGTAATTTCAATACAGAGTTTCTTTTAATATTTGCACTAGCAAAAATCATTGCCAAATATTTCCAGTGAACAAATGCCAAGACAATTAGAACATTTCTTCACTTCTATGTATTGTGTTCTCAAGCTGGAATGGTTATTTATCCAGAATTCAGCTAGTCCACACACACCTTTTAGGTATCAGGAAGCATTACTACACCAGGTTTTGTTATATTACATTAGAAAGTGACTTGCAGCTTGGGATGTTAATGCAGTTATGTGGAAGGAAAACAGATGGGGGCCAATTTCCTGTAGAATCACCTTCTTGATTTTCCCTAGATATCACACGCTGCTGTAGTTTTAAAGTCTCAATGAAAAGCCTATTTATTCAGCATTATACCACCTGGAATCCTTCTGCCCAACTGATGCTTCACTTTTTCTGCAGTGGCAGATTTTCTTTCTCTTCCTGGAGGCTGCCCTCATGTTTTCCCAGTGCTGTGTTATGTACTCAAACATGCCCTGACATAAAGCACACATAACCTCCATGCAATTCTTGGCACATAAAGGGCTAAGCAACAAACCTGTTGTTGAGAATTTCTGCGTAACCTCATTTTATTTGATTTGGTTTTGCTTTGTATAAAAGCACAAGCCATTTCAGGGGAACAGAAAAGCATTCTGAGAAAGCAAATCCCCACTGAGTATTGACACATTGCTAAATACTCAATTATGCCATTATGGCCTTTTTAATTCATTTGTTGAGGCTTCAAACTGATGGGAAATTATAACACCACAGTACCAAGTATTGATATCAACAAGTTGATCATAGTCTTTCACTGGCTTTGCGATTTCAGGCCACACTCACACACACATAAACACACACTCATATATTTATCAGTGTATTGTAGTACCTAATATGCTTTGATTTGAATGTTATTTGGACCTAATTTAAATACGCTGTTATTACTTTTGGTTGAATGATTACATCCTCTAATGAAACCCAAACAAATGTTAAGCTTATTCAAAGAGACAAACAAAATGGCTTCTGCCGCTTTGCATGGGAGCTATAAGCATAACAGGCAGTCCAATGTTTTAGGACCTTTATTTCCTTCATTGCTGCCTCTGAACTTTCTGATTTTGGATTCAGACTAATAAGTCTTCCTCCTTCACACTATCAATAATGAAAGACTCATAAAACTACTGGCTGAAATGCTCTGACTTTATATTTTAACAGTGACGCGCTGTGACCTCATCTAACCTCCAGTCTTAATATTATATTTCTTCTTATTATTACTCATAGGTTTTCCTTCTTTACCCCCTTGGTTCTCTTCTTTTCTCTCTCTTTCTCTCTCTCGCCTCTTCTTTCCCTCTTTTCTCCTTCCGAACTCTTAATATTGCTCCTATTACCCGAGATAATATATTCCAGTGATGAAGGGAGGAGAGCCTGAGGGAGGGGGAACATGGAGGGGGAGGAAAGGCAGAGAGGGGATGAAGATTGTGAAAATATATAACCGAGAGAGACAAAGAGAGAAGGGGGAATTATTTTCTGTTATATAATGTGTTGTGATTTCTTTAGGGAGGAATGCAGGATCAGCACTTTGTGTCTTCTTGCTCCTCTTCTCTTTTCTGTTCTTTTCTTCATCTCCTGTGCGTGATATAGAGTGAGAAAGACAGAGAGACTCAGCGGATAAGAGTTAGCTTCTTTCTTTATCCATTTGTCTCCTTGGTGATCGTTTAATCAGTGGCCTCTGAGGTGCACCTAGTGGATCTGATTGCCTTGATAAACAATTGCCACAGACAGATAAATGGTTGACTTGTCAAAGTACACATACGCACACATCAATTAGCCATTGGCTGGGCTGCAGTGATGGATTTGTAATGTTGTCACAAATGTGCTAATCAAAGACATAGGACAGGGACACTTTTACAGTATGCTCAAATATAACTGTATTCAATGTCTCTTTTCTGTGTGGGATCCCTGTAGCGGAGTGTGGTGGTCGTTTTAAGGGTGAGTCTTCAGGGAGGATTCTCTCCCCTGGATACCCTTTTCCATATGACAATAACCTTCGCTGTACATGGACCATCGAGGTGGACTCTGGAAATATTGTGAGGTACAGTGGAACTTATTAAGCCTTTCCTATTATTATTTTTGTTTAATAAGTTAAGCATATTGTAAACTTGTGTGTATACAGCACTACTTACAACTGAAAATTCATTTCAAATTTTGAGATTGGCGGTTGGTGTAAAAATCATTTAGATGAAAATGTCGCTTTAATTAACTTCATATTTTATTGGAGCAAACTTTGTGTACATTTTTGTTTAAAAAATATTTTTCCTCTCATTTTACAGTCTGCAGTTCTTGGCCTTTGACACTGAAGCCAGCCATGACATGCTGAAGGTTTGGGACGGACCACCAGAGAACGAAATGTCTTTGGCAGAGCTCAGTGGGTCCCTGCTCCCCGAGGGAATCCACTCGACACTGAACACAGTCACTGTTCAGTTTGAGACTGACTTTTACATCAGCAAGTCGGGATTTGCCATACAGTTCTCTAGTAAGTGATCAATAAAAGTATATCTAGAAAGGTATATAAAAGGTATATAAAATATAATGCCTCAATTCCAAAAAAAAAAAAGAAATTGGGACACTGTGAAAAATAAATAAAAACAGAATGCAATGATTTGCAAATCTCATAAACCCATGTTTTATTCATAATAGAACTTAGAAGATGTATCAAATCTTTAAAGTGAGACATTTTACTGTTTCATGAAAAATATTAGCTCATTTTGAATTTGATGGCAGCAACACATCTCAAAAGTTGGGATGGGGGCAACAAAAGGCTGGAAAAGTACTAAAAAGAAACAGCTGGAAACAGCTTTTGCAGTTAATTAGGTTCATTGGCAGCAGGTCAGTAACATGACTGGGTATAAAAAGAGCATCTTAGAGGGGCAGAGTTTCTCAGAAGTAAAGATGGGCAGAGGTTCTCCAATCTGCAAAAACTACATCTACACATTGTGGAACAGTTTCAGAATAATGTTCCTCAATTGAAAGACTTTGAATATCTCATCATCTACAGTACATAATATCAAAAGATTCTGAGAATCTGGAGAAATCTCTGTGCGCAAGGGACAAGGCTGAAAATCAATATTGGATGCCCATGATCTTCAGGCCCTCAGGCAACACTGCATTAAAAACAGGCATGATTCTGTCATTGAAATCACTACATGGGCTCAGGAACACTTCCAGAAATCACTGTCTGTGACCACAGTTTGTCATGCCATCTACAAATGCAGGTTAAAGCTCTATCATGCAAAGAAGAAGCCATATGTGAACATGATCCAGAAACTAGGCCATCTTCTCTGGGCCAAAGCTCATTTAAAATGGACTGAGGCAAAGTAGAAAACTGTTCTGTGGTCAGACAAATCAAAATTTGAATTTTCTTTTGAAAACATGGACACTGCATCCTCTGGACTCAAAAGCCTGTATCTCTGATGATATGGGGTGCGTTAGTGCCTATAGAATTGGCAGCTTTCACATCTGGAAAGGCGCAATCAATGTTAAAAGGTATGTACAGGTTTTAGAGTAACATATGCTCCCAACCAGATGACGTCCTTTTCAGGGAAGGCCTTGCATATTTCAGCAAGACAATGCTAAACCACATACTGGATCTATTACAACAGCATGGCTTTATAGTAGAAGAGTCCAGGTGCTGAACTGGCCTGCCTGCAGTCCAGTTCACCTATTGAAAGTATTTGGCACATCACGAAACAAAAAAATCAGACAAAGAAGACTCAGGATTGTTGAGCAGCTAGAATCCTATATCAGACAAGTATGGGACAACATTCCTCTCGCAAAAGTCCAGCAACTGGTCTCCTCAGTTTCCAGATGTTTACAGACTGTTGTTCAAAGAAGAGGGGATGTTACACAGTGGTAAACATGGCCCTGTCTCAGCTTTTGTGAGACATGTTGCTGCCATCAAATTCAAAATGACCTTGTTTTTTCTTAAAATGGCACATTTTCTCACTTTAAACATTTGATATGTTTTCTATGTTCTATTGTGAATAAAATATGGGGTTTTACTCATTTTACTCAGCATCCCAGCTTTTTTGGATTTGGAGTTTTAGAAAGGTATCATCTAGCCTACCATTGTTGTGTGTGTGTTCTGCTTAAAAGACCCTGACTTAACTGGCAAAAAAAAATTACGTTAGCACACATTCCAAAGCAGTATAAAACATAGTTACTTGAAGTAGTACTGTTTTAATGCACTGGGCTAAAGCATTAGATACCTGGTGTTACACAGTTTTCTGTAATTGCTCTCCTCTTTCTCCTCTATTCCCCACTTTGTCCCTATCCCCTATCTGTCCAGGCTCAGTAGCTACAGCCTGCAGGGACCCAGGTGTACCGATGAATGGCAGTCGTAGTGGAGATGGCCGTGAGCCGGGGGATTCGGTGTCCTTTCAGTGTGACCCAGGATACGAGCTCCAGGGGGACGACAAAATAACCTGTATACAAGTGGATAACAGATACTACTGGCAGCCCAGCCCACCTGTCTGCATAGGTGAACACTCCAACTTTCATATATCCTATAGGGGCGTACAATAAATTTACTGCATATACAGCTGGAGTTATTGCCTAACCCAAGGACACATCTGTCTGTGGCTTACAGGAGAGCTTTATAAAAAAGGTCACGTTTTATTCTATTCACATACTATGTTCATTCTTCTGCTTTTGAATGGTGATTTTCCTTCAGCAACAGTATTCTCCAAACTGTGTTGAGTGATTCACAATGAGTTTTTCATTCTGTATGGTTGAGCTTGACAGAATATTTTAATGTTATGACATTTCAAGACTTTCTCAAAATGAATGTCAATCTTGACCTGTGTTCCCATTGTAGCTCCCTGTGGAGGAAACCTAACTGGCTCCAGTGGATTTATACTTTCTCCTAACTACCCACATCCCTACCCTCACTCAAAAGACTGTGACTGGCTCATTGCTGTCAACCCAGACTACGTCCTGTCACTGGCCTTCATCAGGTAACCTACAATTCTACTTTTCAGTTCAATCCAACTGAGCTTTTAAAAACCTCTTTACTAGACAAATGTTACTGTAGAGTGAAATGTAAAATGGAATGACAGTAGACTAAAAGCCTGTCCAAGCTGAGTTGGCTCAATATGAAGACAAAAAGCCTGGATATCCTCTTTTGCTGGCAGTGAGTTCTAATGCTAAATTTTATGGCAATCATTTGAGTTTGGAAAAAGTATTAGACCAACAGACCCAAAGACTCTTTTGTTTTAGCTTGCTGAAAATGAAATTTTAGGGTCTTTTTCCTACAGGTAAACAGTTAAAAGAAATAGTCAGTATGTGGCACTGATAAAGTGCTTATAACTGCCTGTCCTCTTGTTTTTTGCTTTGTGCAACTTTGAAAATGAAAATGTAAAAATTATGACTTCTCTTTCTAGAAGTGAGAACTGTAACTTCTACCTCTAAGTGCTTAACTGCTTTGAAAATCTGTTCGGCTTTCATCACTTTCAAAAGCTGTGCATGCTTTGTAGTATGAATGACAAACAAAACAACTCTGAAAAACCATCGAATTCCTGGTACATACTTTATCCTTGAATTTCTGTTGACATTTTTCTCTCCTTATACGTCCCTGTCTTCCTCTACCTCTAGTTTCAACATTGAGCCAAACTATGATTTCCTGTACATCTACGACGGTCCGGATAGCAACAGTCCTCTCATTGGTAGCTTCCAGGACAGCAAACTCCCAGAGAGGATAGAGAGCAGTTCTAATACAATGCTTTTAGCATTCCGCAGTGATGGATCGGTTTCTTACACTGGATTTCACCTGGAATACAAAGGTATAATAGCCTGCTAATAGTACCACATTCCTCATTTAAATTGAATTCTTACTGAATAAACTACAACAGGCAGCACCTAAAGCCACACATTTCAGAGAGTTCATATTAACAGCACAGACACGTTTTGATACAGTGTGATCATATAAGACATTTTCAATAAAATCACAATTACAGTAGAGAAAGCATTACAATGTTGTTGTTTTTTTGCATCATCTAATAGTTTACACCTACCTGAGTAGATGTCACCTGTAAATATGCTCAATTCATATAAATTTTGAGTTGATATGTCCTTTTCTATTAAGAAGATTTAAAAAAAGGAAAGCTGACAATACATTCCAACAGCAAGGCTTTTTATAGCTATATATGTTATTGTCAACTGTTGAAAAATCATTTTTAAATTACTCTGTTTGAGGTGATTGCATCCTTTTTCTGTCATTTGTGCTTTTCATAAATAAGGCAATTTGGGAAATAACTCTAAGATTTCCACAGTAAACATAATAGGAACTCATAATGACAGGTCTTTTTTTTTTCACATTACACTAAGACTGCTGCGGTCATTGCACACGTATATGCATCAAAGTCTCCCGCTTTGGTGCATATACATGTGTATCATGCTGAATTCAAGATGAAAGAGAATCATATATTATTGCTCTCTGCATAATGTCCCTGTTGAATCAGTCTGTCAAGGAGGTGTGAGTTCGATTCACTTGCACAAAAGAGTCAACACTGACTTTGTGTGGACTCACGAATTAAGTCTTAAGTTGATGCGGGTGGCCGGTAATCTTTTGGGAGGGGGGCCAAGGCCATAATTTACAAGGTTCATGTAGCACACAAAAGCCGGCGGATGAAGTTATCGTTCTTGCTCCATCTTGGCAAAGACAGCTAAGTCAAACAGACTGCTACAAAGGCCAACGGAATGCCTGCCTCATTTGATTATTGCAAGGGACTTAGTTATTATTAATTTGCCCTATTATTCATGTGTGCCTGTCGCTTTTCCTTTGCCTCATCCTCTCTCTAACTCACTCTATTTTTTTTTTCTTTTTTTACTCCATCCAGCCAAGCTGAGGGAATCTTGTTTCGACCCAGGTGTGGTTCTGAATGGGACCAGGCTGGGATCCGATTATAAGCTGGGTTCTACTGTCACCTTCTACTGTGAAGCAGGATATGTACTGCAGGTACAAACAGCTGTATGACTGAGCACTTGACTGGATTTGGGGTTGGGAGTTTGGTAGTTTAAAATTTGAGTAGCTGTTTATGTGTTTGTTGGATTGCTGGATGGATTGTTCATTGGTTGGTTGAATGACTGGGTGGGTAGAAACTTGGCAAAAAGGGGGTTGGTTGGCTGGGTAATTAGTAACATGGATTGGTTTTCCTACAGTATTTTCTTTTTTGTTGGTTTAGGGCTATTCTACTCTAACCTGCAGCATGGGTGATGATGGCAGACCTGGATGGAACAGGGCATTACCTAGCTGTCAAGGTAAAACACAAATTGGAATAAATAATCCCTGCTGAATTACACATGCCACTCAGCGTATTTAAGAAGAATTAATTTGCGTGAATTTCAATGTCACACTGCTTTTTGTTGTGTGCTTGTGAATCTCTAGCCCCCTGCGGAAGTCGTTCTACGGGATCGGAAGGGACAGTTTTATCTCCAAATTTCCCGAGAAACTATACCTCCGGACAGACCTGTGTCTACTCTATATCTGTACCAAGAGAGTTTGGTAAGTTCATCAGCCTATACACTACATCACAGTTCAGACATGCAGTTGTATTCAGCCATATCTTGAAAGGGACACTAAGAAAGCCGTCAGTGTTAATTCTTTATTCTTGAAAAAAAAATATAGCACTCTGAAGTGTAGGACAACAAAAATTAAACATGAAACAATGAGTTTCTTTTCAAATATTTTTTATTGTCTTTTAATCAGTGAAACAAACTAACATTAAATCTTTTCAGATTTTTTTTTTAAATTGTTTTTTAAATATGGGGATCGTGCGGTGACCGCTGAAGGACTTCTTTGGTGTTTTGAAAGCATGTTAAAAAACATTAGCTATATTACACATGATAAACAAGATGCTTGCTGGCCATTAATTTGTTTCCAGGTCTGAGTTTTGTAATTGTATTGACATTTAAAGATGAGACTGTGTTTACCTTGCTACATTTGTTTGGAGGTTTTTAAGGCAGACATAAATAAAGATATTGTATATTGTATATATATTGAATATTGTAGCATATTTTTCATGTTAAAATGAGGCTGTGCTGTGAATGTGGCCATTAGAGGGGGTTTTAGAGGTGATCTTTGGAGAAATAATCTGTAAATAATTCCTTATTGTTGCCACAGCTGTTAAGATTGTCATCTGGAATGTTTTCATATCACTCAAAAGCTAAGCAGAATACAGATAAAAAATTTCAATTTAATCCTGTGTATATTAAATCTACACTGTTATCAGTGAAGCGTCTGTATATTTAAAAGCTGTGGATAAAGCTAGTAAGTGGACACTAAGAGATGGGCAACTTATATTTGTGTCTATAATATCAGTTTACAAAATCATAAATTAACAACAATGGTTGACTGATTATTAGAACCACTTGCTCACTGAATGGGAATTAAGCTTTAATAAACAATAAGTAATCGGTGGATTATGTCCAATTATGCCCTGTGGTGTTATGAATAAATAGCAGCTTTCCCTAAGGCCATGGATGGTTGATGTCTAATTATATTTGCGCTTTTGGATTTTTTGCCTCCGTGTAGAAATTCTGACTGAGAAGAGCTAACATTTGGTTGGCTTACATGTTGCATAAGACAGCCTTCCCAAACCTCCCACACAGGGCGAAAGACAGATTGTTTTAAGTTGCAGCGCTGCCCATATTTTTCAAGCAGCTGTCATTCTTATATAAAATATCTTGTTTTTAATTACAGCAATTGAATGCTACTGGCTTGAGGTTGCAATAACTGTGATCTTACAACTGCCTGTTGATCAGGAATCAAAAAACTGGGCTAGTTAATGGTTGACGATGTTTCGCCCTCCATGCAAATGCCACCTTCAGTGTTACAAGCAGGTAGGGAAAACCCTTGGCATATGTCCCTTTGGAGATGCTATACCTCCTGTTGAATGATTACGTGGCGGAGGACACCCACTCAGGCAACTCATCAGTAGGCATGGGAGCTCCACAGGGATCAGCGCCCAGTTTTTCTCCATCTGATGTCAGGAACTGAAGAGGCCTTTCAAATGAACAGTGAAACATTTTCAGTCACCTGATTCCAAATTCAGTGGATCAGCTCAAACTTTGCTGGACATGTTAAGATCTAGATGACCTGGGTGTATGTGATTTCACTGCAGAGGCTTTTCACTACCAATGGGCTATGTGGTTAACACAGTGAAGGACAGCACTGCTGTGATCATTTATTCCTTTGTGTCAGTGAATGTGTGTGACTTTGTGCGGGCTTTTTATTAGTACATCTATACAGTATGCTACCTCAGTATGAGAGAGAAATTTGCTTACCTTAGGCGTGTACGCTATTCCCTGTGTGCCATAATACTTTATGAATTTATGAATCTGTGTGCAAATGTTCTTGCATGTATCCTGTATTTTGAAACAGTTTCAGGTGTGAACTCCTCCACCTGCTGTGCAGGTGGTCAATATCACAGCAAGGAATGAGGGAAACTTTAATCACTCTGATTTCCAAAAGATCCTTGCATTGTGGGCAGTATTTTACCAACTATTTCTGCAGGCAGGCAGGAACCATGACAGGCCCAAAAGATATGACAACAAGAGGTTAATTTACCATATAAAGCAAAACTCTTTCTTAATGATTTGTTATAATTCCCTTTATGACAGCAAGACAAAAAATCTGTGTCAGCTGAAAATCCATTATTTCTCTTCTGCGATGTTTGTCAATAAAATAACATGAGATTTTACATGAAAGCAGGGAGGATCTTTTGTGAGCAAGAGCAATGTTTTAGGAAAATGTGACTCAAACTTTAAAAGAAATCCGCAGAGAGAAACAGCCTTGTACAAATTGACCAGCGACCTTCTTATAGCCACATATCCTTGGCAGTGTTCAGATTTAATCCTTAACACCTCAGCCTTTGGGGCCAAAGTGAGAGGAAGGCGGGGGGAGATGTGGAGGTGATATATATGTGCATGTGTTCAGTGAGTGGAAGAGAAAGCTCCAAATAAATGTAATTTATCCCAAAGGACATTTTTTTTCTATGTGGTTTGAACAATGCAACTACACCTACTGATTTGCATCTTCGGGCTACTAATGATTTGTTTGACAATACAGTGATCATTCGAGACAGACCCAATTGTACTAGTTTGTGAAAATACTGAACCTCAGCCCTCTGGCGACTGTCTAATGCTACCTGCTGATACAGCTGCACTCTGAAATTCATGGTTTAGTTTAATCTTTTGCTGCTATATGGCAGTGCCCGGTTTATTTCCTTCCCTCTTTTCCTGCACATCTGTTTTACAGCTATAGCATGTAATTATTTGCCAAGTGCCAGCGGGTTTTCTTTGCTAGGAAACATGTGATTGGATCAACCTCAGTAAGCTGTGTGAGTGGCGCTTCAGACAGGTTTGACAGGTTGCCAACTTTGTTATATGCCTTTCATTCAAACTTCTCACTTGTAATACAGAAGAAAGGACAACAAAGTGTCTTGCCCTGCAAGCATACGTTACTAAATGTAAGTCAGTTTTTACCAAGATTACAATTTCCCACTAGCTGACAACACTGATACACTGTTACCAATTGATGGGTGGGCAGAGAGGAGAGGGGTGATGGTGTTGACTGCTGCATGATGAAGACAAGGCGATGGTTTGACTATTAAGTGTGCTGATATATAATTTTGTGCCAATAGTTGGCCTCAAATAGAAGGTGACACTGCAGTTTAATAACATTTAAATTAGGTATTACAGGTTAATTTTATCATCGGAAGGTCAGCAGCACACAGAGGCATGGAATAATAATTTGCCGCCATTCAATTGTGGTTAACGCATCTCTTTATCTTTTTCCCCCTTTTTTGCCTCCAGTTCTCTTCGGTCAGTTTGTGTTGTTCCAGACATCTCTTAATGACGTGGTAGAGATCTACGATGGACCCTCTCAGCAAAACACACTCTTGTCTTCTCTCTCTGGGTCCCACTCTGGTAAGAATGGTTGCCTTTATGTACGGACAGTTGAACAGACAGCCGCTCAACCTCAGCCCATAACATGCCCTGTTGTTTCCACCCCAACTCTAGGTGAATCTCTCCCTCTGAGTTCAGGAAACCAGATAACAATAAAGTTCACCACAGTTGGACCGGAAACCGCTAAGGGATTTCATTTTGTCTACCAAGGTCATTTTTAAGTCATTAGTGATATTATTACTAGCATTTTTTTGTTGCTAATTCAGTAAAGCCAGAACATTCAAATACTATAATGTGTCTGAATTATTAGGCCTTAGGATTTGCAAACATCATCTTGAGCATACATTTTCTGACCCTTTATTTAGGTTTATTTAACCATTATTTAATATTTGAAATATGTTTTCCAAGAATGTCTAGACCTCTATACAGTGGTACGTTTCAATTTAATCAATGTGGCATTTTCCTTTTTTTCTTTAGCTGTACCTCGGACTAGCTCTACCCAGTGCAGTTCAGTCCCCGAGCCACGCTTCGGGAAACGTCTTGGTAATGACTTTGCAGTTGGCTCCTTGGTGCAATTTGAGTGCAACCCTGGTTACACGCTGCATGGCTCTACTGCCATTCGTTGTGAGAGTGTACCGGACAATCTGGCACAGTGGAATGACACCCTGCCAACATGTATGGGTAGGTATGAATCTGAAAATTAGACACAGGACAGAAGTTTTTCTTCTTCGGAATGCAGTGTTTAGCAGGATTGTACAGTAGACACTCATAATTTAAAAACAAATAACTGAAATCCAGCATGGACCCTAGTACTATCTGTTACCCAGATCTTAGGTTCTTTGGTCTCTCTTTCTATAGTGGGGATTGTTGGCACTGCTCACCTTCTCTTGCTTTCCTGTAATTTGTACACAAAGTGTTGTTTTAACCTCTGTTTTTTTTTTCTCTCCTTTCTCCTCTGCTATGCTCTGTATACTCACTCCTCTCTCTCCCAGTTCCCTGTGGGGGCGTAATGACCTCTCGCCGTGGGACCATCCTGTCGCCTGGCTACCCAGAGCCATATGACAACAACCAGAACTGTGTGTGGAAAGTCTCTGTTCCAGAAGGAGCTGGAATACAGGTAGTCACAGTCACACGCTGCTTCCTGGCTGACCTATGTATCATTGGCTTAAAAGCTGAGCAGGCAGGATCTCGGGGAAGATAAGATATTATTAGAAGGATGAATGGATGGATGGTTTCTGAGAGAGGGGCCATCCAGAGATAACTAGATAGGATCTAATCATGAAAGATAAGGGCTGATTGCATGTAAGCTAAACTGCTCTCACGGACGAATACAAAGGCAAAGATGCCTTTTACACAAAGTGCAGTCCCTTGAAATGACAGGCACCTCACAATGTTTGTAATTTCCTCCAGTATTGCAGTACCTCAAATATAGTTAACATGTTTGTTATGTCTGATTTAACAGTTTATTATTATTATTTTTTGTTTGGTTTTTTTTGAAGCAGCTCTGTCTCAGATAGATTTTTTTTCTTTTATTAACATTGAACATTTAGATTAAGAGACATTATGTGCAGGTTTAATTCCTTTGAATTTAGACTAAATAAATTGTTGGTCATTGTACCCAATGCAATTTCATAACAATTTAGGGGCTTTTACTAAAGACAACTCTAAAAATCTAAGAATTAATTCTCTTCTTTTTCTTTTTTACTACTTTTTTGTCTTTCTCTCCAGATACAAGTAGTGAGTTTTGCCACTGAGCATAACTGGGACTCTTTGGATTTTTACGACGGTGCAGACAACCACGCACCAAGACTGGGAAGCTACTCTGGTAAACTTCTTTTTTCAGTATTTGTTACTCAAATAACATAATACTGGGACTAATTCAGTATTAAGTGCTCTAGAAATATCTGCACAAATAACACATTAAAAATAATTATTTAATTTTAAGATCAGAAATCACTGTGATAATTTCCAAAACATCTCCAGGACTGGGCTGCATGTGAAAATAGGTTCTGGTAGACATTTCTAACATATGATGCTGTTTAATCAAATCTGTGTAAGATTTTTTTATTGAAATTATCTATGTTTTGGTAGATATCAGTACAGTCTTTTTGAGGACGGTACACCAATCACCATCAAAACACGGTCTGATTCCTAAATTTGCGTTACTGATGATCTGTGGTATTCTGGGAGATTATTAACGAGGGCGTTGTGTATTAAGGATTTTAGGCCTCTTATGGAAGTAAGTCTGATATCAAGCAATTGAGTTTCCAATGTTATACCTTGGTTCATCAAATAATTCAGATAGCTGGAGCAAACTTGTAATACTGTCAGCAGTGGGGTTTGAGATGTTAGGACTGTTTTATGGGGAGTTTTAAACCTACGAGGGCATTAGATGTTACACTTGAGTATATCAGAAGAAATAATTATTTAATTTTAATGGCAGGGCACCCTTAAAAGTATTCATTCTCTAGATAAGGAAACAATGAAGAAGTCTTTTGTATTATAAGCTGATCACAGCAAATCTTGCCTGACAGTTAAATAAAATAAAATTTAAAATCTGCTCATGTGGCTCCCTGTGATTTGAGCTAAGCTGGTTGCATTCAGAATCTCAGCAGGAGCTAAGTCACATACCCAGTAAGGCCTGTGTCAAAGTCTTACTTGAAAGACATGTAGGATATATCTGTCGCAAAACCAATTGATCCTCTTACAGCCTAATTCTCTTCTAGGAATAGAGATGATATGTCAAACTGACTATTAATAGAATTATTCACATTTGTAATTGGTCCTAAAAGTTACTGCACAGTGTTATTAGCTAGACCTTTAAGAAACCTTTATGAAAATTATGGCATATTTAATGGGAATTAACACTTTAAAAAATCAAAAATAAAAGGTGTATCACCATAAGGCGGATTATACCATAAAACTAATTTTACTTCTCTGTTTTTAAGGTGCAACATTTTTTCTGCTTCAGTTGAAAGCAGTAGTGTTGTGTCAATCATAAATCTGTTTGGGGGCTTGTAAAACCTTTGAACCTGCGCTCCGTCATACATGCTCTGTCCGTTTTGTCATCATGTAAGTCTTAAAACCTTACACATAGAAAAACTGAAAGTGAAAAACACATTTCTAATAATATTAACTTAATACTTTCAATAGTTTTGTTTTACACAAAGTTTTACATTTCTTGTTGTTTTTGCACTCATACATGCCAGATGAAAATAGTGTTTTTTTTCTTCTCAACTGTGCCAACAAGAACAAAAATGAATCAAAAAATGAACAATAAATCAACAATAAATTGTTGTAAATTAGTGCAGTTGGTCTGAACTTTTCACGCTGACTCATGCTACAGTCACACTAGGGAATACAGTGGTTGGAGACCACGGCACAACCAAAATTATTGCGACTGTGTCCAGTGAACTTGTGATCACATTGCCTTTGAAATGGTTGCTTCAAAGACGGGGACCAGGTCTGCAACCACTCACAGTCAGTTGCCATCTTCAAAGCAACTTTGGTTGCTGGAATTGCTTGCAATCTGTTGCCGAATGCGAAAACCTTTAATGCAACCACCGATTTTTCCTAGTAGCAAGGAGTTTGCCGTATTTTTACTCTAGTGTGACTGAGCCATAAAATGGAAAATGCCCCAGCACATCATGTTCAACCAAAAAATGTGTTCAGTTTTGGTGAAACCTTCTTCTGGGTTCACTCATTCATATGATTCCGACCACTGCCTAAAGGGGGAGTCGAAATCTTCTGGGGAAATTAATACATCTTTTAGGGAAGCAATGTCATCTGGGTATCTCCTAGTTCCATTAAATAATCAATGAGAGGATTGACATCTTCACGGCAAACTCAATGAGAGATTATATGATGAACAATTAAAGTAGCGTCATTCTATCTTGTTTTCATATAAAAAAATATAATTAATCAATAAATATTTGCAGAGCAAAGATAAAACTTTTTGATTAGGGTTAATTACAACTGTTAATTAATACTGTCATACATCCTCAAATAACTGTGATGGTTTAATCAATTATTCTGCATCAATCATGAATTATTATTCTGGAAAAAACAAATCATTTTTTATTTTCTGTCGTGATAATGAATGATAATGTAAAAATGACTAGCAGGGGGGGCTGCAGACTATTGGGAAGTCTGCTAATTATTTTCCCTCACACCAGGCAACCAATAACATCCACTGACCCATTTCACTGCTGATCCACAGGAATGTCTCTGTTTTGTAAGTTTTGCTGGCACACCTGCCAATGAACAAAAATACAATGCAAATCAAACCATTTTCACTGTGGCAATTGCAAAATATAAATCCACAAGTAGCTCATATCAGGAAATGTTGTTACCACTTTTGCATCTTGAAGCACGCCAAGAAAAATAAATGGCATTTCTACTAATAAGGAGACTGGAGTATGCTCATATTCCTTTGCATAAAAGATCATCTAATATGTTATTTTGAAGGGCCCTGATTACACTGAAGCACTGTGCCAGCTTTGCTTCAGTATTGCAGTCCCATTTCTTTTCTCTTTTTTACTTTCTACTCTCCCCTGCCACGCTAAGTAGGTCAAACCAACATTTGAAAAGTGGTTTCAAATAAAACAGATGTCTCAAATAAAAGTAATTCCCTTCTCCCTCCTTCGAGAGCACTTCACTAACAAAAAAAAAGTAAAAATGTAGGTTTGGGAGGCCTTTGTTGTTTCTTTTGCTGTCAGATAACTAAGATCATGTGCTTTAAAGGCCTTAGTTGAAAAATAAGGGGAAAAAAATTGATCACGGCCCTCTGTTCCTCTTTTTCTCCCTGCTTTCAGGCACCACCATCCCTCCTCTCCTGAATAGCACATCTAACAACCTCTATCTCAGCTTCAGCTCTGATATTAGTGTCTCAGCTGCTGGATTTCACCTGGAATATACAGGTACATGTTTATCTTTAAAGCAATTTTATCTGAGGCCAGTACACTATTTGCAAAATAATTACTGAACCTTTTATATTATTATTCATTTCACATGTCTTATTAGCTATTGGTCTGGAGTCATGTCCAGAGCCTCAGACTCCAAACTATGGAATTAGACAAGGTGACCGATTCATGGTGGGGGATGTTGTGCAGTTTTCGTGTGAACAAGGATACTCTCTTCAGGTAAAACAGTCTACCCACTGGTCCTTCTGTAGAGATTCATACTAACGGTTTCAGATACAGAACGACAGATGCACATAATCCACACATGGACTACTACTGTAGTTGTTTAATGCAAACCGATTTCCAGATATTTACGCTTTTTATGTGAAATCAGTTTCTCCGATGTGCCGCCATTCATTCTTTTTATCCACTGGCTGCATAAATCCAAAACTTTTTAAAAGAATCAAAAGGAAACCCCACTCTCAAGTGGTTTTCCCAGCTCTTGCTAAACACACAACTCTGGTGTGGTTTGCATAACTCCTGAATAATGTATGTCTCTGATGTGGTCTGCCCAATTTCTGTGCAGTATGCTGTGGAGTTGTGCCTGCCTTGTGCTTAATATACAGATATATACTATTAATATAAATGTCTCAGTACATTATATTTAATAGAGAAACATAAAAGAAACACTTTTTAAACCAATGCAGTCATTGGCAGAGATTTTCTTACTCTTTTATAATAAAAGATTGTGGTTGCCTTTACTATTTCAGGGCAATGCCCATATAACCTGTATGCCTGGACCTGTCAGAAGATGGAACTATCCTGTACCGCTGTGTATTGGTAGGTGTTCCTCTTCATTACATCCGTCCACACACACACACGCACACACACACACACACACACACACACACACACACACACACACATATGCATTCAAGCCAGGACATGCTGAGAAACATGCAAAACTTCAGTGCTGCAGAAATGATGCAATCAGCCTCCACTGCCTTCTCTGGCTCTCCAGAAAATAAGCTGTTTGATCAATTTACTCTCCTGTGATGAGCTGATTATTTGGTATTCTGAGCAGAATACTACTGACCCAAAGCTAAGTTGGGCTCTGCCATAAACATGCAGAGTGAACCAAAGCATCAACATGCACTGAGGCAAACTAGATAAAACAAGCTCTGGACACATTTCTGCTTGCACAATGCTAATTCATTGAGGGAGTGTATTAATTAAAGGCTCATAATATCAAAGTTTTATTTGAAATATGCAAAATATCTGGTTATACATATAAAATCTAGAGTCAGTAGGAGTGTCTTTAGAAAGGAAAAACATGTCTGCTTCCTTCTATGAGGTCACTCTCCTGTTTTTGATGTGCTGCTTTCAACACTGAACCACTCTTTTCCTTTTTCTCTTTTTCTGTGTTATGTACGTGTGTGTGTGTGTGTATGTTTGGGTGTATAGCCCAGTGTGGTGGGTCTATGACAGATGTAAGTGGAGTGATTCTAAGTCCGGGTTACCCCGGCAACTACCCCAGTGGATTAGACTGCACTTGGACAGTGAACTTACCTGTCGGCTTTGGTAAGAAACACTGTCAACTTTTGAGTAGAGTTAAAAGAAAAATGTTTTCTTTCAGTTTGCTTGAGAATCTGTTTTCTCTGTCTGTGCCAGTTCTTTCATATATCTGTTTCTTTACTTGCTTTGTCAGTCTGTGATGGCGTTCCTTGTTGATGAGATAAAGCATGTGCAAATGTTTTTCACACATGAGGCTTAATTGTTATAATCTCACAAGCTGTGTTATGCTTTTCTTTTCCAGGTATCCATCTCCAGTTTTTGAACTTCTCCACCGAAGCGATCCACGATTACTTGGAGATCCGTAGTGGAACACTAGAGACGGGCACTGTCATTGACCGATTCAGTGGTCCTGTCGTCCCCAAACCTCTGTTCAGCACCATCCACCAAACCAGCTTTTTTTTCCACAGTGACTATTCACAAAACAAACCAGGGTTCCACATCACGTATCAAGGTAAATGTTGTTTCTAAAAGCTCCTCTTCAACATCTTGTTTACAGTGATTATTTCCTAAGCAAAGAAAACAAGAGCAGACTGCGACTGTTGCCGATGTGGAAACAACTGTCTCACTGTGACTTAATTTCTCAGGAGCGATTACCTTAGCAACAAATTTATCTACTAGGATAAAAATGTTTCTTGACTACAGAAGAAGCTTGCCAGAAAGATTACTGGGTGCATATAGGTCCTCAATTTGGATTAATTTCAGTGATGAGATGAGTTTTCTATTTATTCTGTCTGGCACTAAAATGGTTTGAGCAGTCTTATATTTATTATGACAAATCTTGTAGATAGCCTAAATATGTTTCGCCTAATTCCATTAATGTGCAAATTACAGTGGCTGATGAATAATACCTTTTATCTCTTGACAGCAGCACTGCCACAGTGTTTTAAAACAGGAAAAATGTGAATACCCTCAATTTTATTTCCATTACCATTATTTCTGCCAGTGTTTGTCTGTCTCAGTCACATGTTTTTTCTTCAAAGCCCTGACTGTTCAAACACTGGCTGCGGACAATTATGTGACAATTAAGTTTTCATTTCAGGCCGCTAGGTTTAATTTAAGAATATTTGGACCTTATCTTAAAAACAAGAACTAGCTACTTTGATGCAGGATGACCACATCTTTTTTTATTTTTTATTTTTATTTTTTTACAATTTTTAATTCTATCTGAAGATTACAGCAGATGGGTTTTTTTTAAGCAAGCCAGAAAAATATTGAGTTTTTTTTTTTTTTTTTAAACTAAGTTAACCTTTAATTAGGAGGAAAAGGGATCATTTAGCATCTGTCTCCACTGACAGATATGTCAGCCTATGAAGCTCAGAACTGACATCTCAGCCTATGAAGTTCACCATTGCAAAAGAAAACAAAAAAACCCTCAGTGCAAAACTTTTTTACACCACCATGCTTATACTGAAACTCTCAGTTGAAAATAGTTCAACTTGTAGAACAGCAGTGCACTCGCCAGTGTCGCTTCTCACTCACTAACCAACCAAAATCAAGAAGAGGCACAGCTCACATTGAAACAAACCAGAAGAACGTTGAGTCTTTTTAGTTTGGACAAACAACCTTCAAGCAGGATAATAAAGATGTTTCTTTTTTTAACACACTCAGGGTACTTTATAGTACTCAGATTACTTTAAAGTACTGGACTGGCAGTTACAACTGCTGGTAGGAAATTTATGAGTTTTAGCAGCAATACGGACTGTGAGTAGTTCTGCTTGGAGGTCCTTGGAGGTTGAATGTTTGACTCCCAATGGACTTCTTGATTTTTCCATGTCTAACAGTACAAATACTGTACTTTAGTTTGCTATTTTGGCATTCTGATGTTTTCAAACCTCGGTTATCTACTATTCCTTACACAATGTTAGAAAGGATATATTTATTGTCTTTTTCTTTGTATTGCTTGATTTTAGGTGAAACTGTAGTTAATACTGTGGATCTTTGTCATAAGATACATATTGCAGCAGTGAATTTACAAATCATTTCTGTGTTGTTGCTATTTTCTTGAATAATTTGGGTTATTATCTCTGCAGCCTACCAGCTCCAGAGTTGCCCAGACCCTCGACCGTTTCGGAATGGCATCGTGATTGGCACAGATTTCAGTGTTGGGATGACAGTGTCATTTGAATGTCTGCCTGGATACTCCCTGATTGGAGAAGCTTCACTCACATGTTTACATGGAATTAGCAGGAACTGGAACCACCCTTTACCACGATGTCAAGGTAAATTACAAGGTCATTTCTGTGCCTACTAGTGCATTTCTTTGGTTCAAGAGGTTTCATATTTTTCGCTAGATTTCTTGAATGATTCTTCAGTTGAATGTCCTATATCTTTTTGGTGTGCCAAGACCCTTAATAATAGTGAATTGCCACATAACAAAACATAATGTACTGTTGCACAAATTCCAAAAGAAGTACGTCTGTTAGAAGTAATAGCCCAGTTTCTGCTGTAAAGGGAACAAAATCAGTTCATTTCAATGAGTTCTGCTTATAATGAATAACTTTGTTAGACAAGAATAACAGAATTTACATTTATATACAGAATTCAAGTATTCTCATAAAATATTCTTTCAGGCTTTCAGTAGAATATCTGGTGCCCTGGCTGTCCTAAAAACATACAGTACTGTGCAAAAGTCTTGAGCTACCCCTCATATCTTTATATTTTTGCTTCCAAGGAGCCAGACTTTCTTGTAATTGCTTCGTCTTCAGGCTCCAGTTCTCCAGGCTTTCTCAAAGAAGCTCTTCTTTGGACTGGACTTTGGCTGCTTTTTCTCTCATTTTCAGTCCAGTCCTTGTACCTGACCATTTTCATAGGAATGTTTTTTTTTTCTTTTGTTTGTTGAACCATTTAACACTGACCTATGACTCATTCAAGCATAAAAACAGTGCCTAAGTCAAAGCATGAACCAGTGTTGGGTCTACACATAACAGACAACTTTGCAAAGAACCAATTCTAAATTGTATCTTTAGCCACATTGTTACTAGCAGCCTGTTGCAAAAACACATAATTTCTTTCCATTTCTTTATCTGAATCTATGGAAAATGTCAAAGACAACACAATATGATGGGCATAAAATAGTATTTTTGCACCAACAAGGTGATTCCCAAAGAGCTATTAGTCAAAAATGTGATATATCTCACCATGGTATGCAGTGTGTTCTTAAAAAAAATGTGGAAAGTGGAAAAATGGAGGGCAAAAGAAGAAGTGGCAGGCCTAAAAAACTATCTACAGCAGATGAACAGTATCTGAAAGTCATGTCTTTAAGAAACTGGAAAAAATGAGAGATGCATCTGCCCCTTCAGTTGATCCATCTACTGCATCAAAACCTCATCAGAAATGGTCTCAGTGGAAGGGTGGCTGTCAAGAAGCCATTCTTAAGGAAGAGAAACAGGGAGAAAAGGCTGAGGTATGCCAAATTACACAAGAACTGGACTGAAAGTCAGTGGCAACAGGTCTTATGGAGTGATGAAGCCAAATTTGAAATTTTTGGTTCAAATCAGTATGTATGGAGGAGGTCAGGAGAGAGGTACAACAGTGAGTGTCTACAGCCATCTGTAGCTGTCATGGTTTGGGGCTGCATTTCATCCAGTGGTGTTGGAGAGCTTGTCAAAGTTGATGGAATTATGAACGCAGAAAAGTACTGTCAGATTTTGAAACATCATGCAGTAACATCTAGAAAGCTTACGATTGGCAACAGCTTTGTTTTCCAGCATGACAATGATCCCAAACACACTGCCAATGCAGTAAAAGCATACCTGGATAGAAGAGCCCTGACCTCAACATTATTGTAGCAGTGTGGGATCATCTTAACTGAAAAAGAAACAGCATCCAACAAAGAGCTTTGGAATGTCCTCCAAGAAGTCTGGAGAGCTATTCCTGAAGACTAGTTAAAGAAATTATAAGAACGCTTGCCTAAGAGAGTTCAGGCTGTGTTGAAGAATAAATGTGGTGATATCAAAATCATGCCCTTCAAACTTGTTATAATTGTACTGACTGTTTTCGTCTTATATACCATATTTCCATTTATGTTTGCACGTTTCAATAAATCACTGCACCTATTTCCCATTTTCCTAGCAAAATATAAAGAAATGAGGAGTGGCTCAAGACTTTTGCAGAGTACTGTATTTTCTTATTGATAAAAATATTCTCTTAATGATATACAAATATTGATATAATAGCTGTTGTTCAGACTGTATTATTATTTCACTATTTAACCAAATAAAGCTTATTAATGTACTCCCACCTATAACCTATATTGTGTGCATCATTTTATTCACACCTGCACTAAGACATTATTTTTCCTTGATAATCCTAGTACTGTGTAAATTACTTTATTCTAATTTGAAGACCACTTAAAAAAAACTTGAAAACATTTCATATTAAGCCATATTGTTCTTAGCAGTGGTAACATTATATTATTGATGGGCAGCACAGCTGAGGGATACCTGAACTGCGGAACAGAAATAAAAATGTAATGACAATTTATTAAAGGTGTTAAGGTGTTATCCAGTGGTCATTACATGACTGATAGAGACATTTCCTCTCTCAGTGATCCAGACAATTACTAAAGCTTCACAATGGCAATACTAATTTGCTGGTAATTTATTAAAGGTAATTCTGTTAATATTCTCTCTCACAGCTCTCTGTGGTGGTAACATCACATCATTAAATGGAACCATTTACTCTCCCGGTCACCCTGAGGAATACCCAAATTTCCAGGACTGTGTGTGGAGTGTTAGAGTTCCTCCTGGACATGGGATTTATATCAACTTTACTGTACTGAGCACAGAACCCATATATGACTACATTACTGTCTGGTAGGTGCTATTTACTTACTCATTAACTCATTAACATTTTTTTTTATATTTGCTCTACTTCTTAACTTACACTGTTCATATTAATTATATGCTATTATTATTATTATTCTTTCCCTTCTTCTCTCTTTTTGTTTGTTTAAGTAAGAAATGTATTATTTGACTGAATAACCATTTAATTTGTACCACATAACTTCTGTTACACACACAGATTCTTTCTCTCTCACGCTGGATCTTATGCTCTTTAAAATCTTTTCAGAGCTAACGACTAATTGGCTAAATTCCTGCAAGGTTACTATGACTGCAGACACCTTTCCATGAATATAAAGTCACTCTGACATAATTTCCTTCTTGTCATGGTTTATCCATTTCTCTGTAGCAATAAGTCTCCCCTTACATCTGTTCTTTATACGCTCGGCCAATCTTATGCATTTTATACAATACACCTTTCTCTTCCCACCTGCCCAGCCTTGACTTCTCTCTTCATTATTCTTCTTGAGGAAAACAACCATTGGCAACACCAGACATTTTGTAGTGCGGTTGCTTAAATGGTGCTTAGATACCATGTTACATAGATATCTGCAGGTATAAGGTAGTAGCAGAACTATAAACAGACTACACCGCCTATTTCTATGGGTGCCATGATGCTGCCCCTTCTCCAAAGTCCTGTCTCTAAATCCTGTTTCCTATAAATAGACAACGGGGTGCAACGTCGCCTGGCACATAGAAGTGTGAGGCAGGACTAAGCAAAGACAACACAACAACAGGAGGACAAGACGTGGTTTGCTGCTGATACATTTCCTTGCAAATCATGTATTTTTAGACCAGCACAGAAGGACCAAATGTCTGGCTTGTTCTTTTGTTATCCTGTCTTTCTGTAAGCACTGCCAAGCTTCCAGATGTCCAGGTCCGGCTGTTTCTTCAGCCACAAGGAAACTGTGAAATTGTTATAACCAAAAACTTTCTTACCTATTTAGAAAGTCTAGCAACTCAATGCAACTTTTCAAGTCAATAGAAAATATAGCAAAGAATCAATTTCATTTAAGTTTTTTTTTTTTTTTTTTTTAATTTAGGTAAGGGTTTCCCTGAACTGCACCACCTGATATGTCCCCTTTATTTTTAAGACCCCTTTATTGCCTTTAAAAAACATACGAATGTTTAGTTAGGATTGGCTAGAACCCACATACTGTGAAAAGTACTTTTACAGTACAGTTTTTCTCAAATGTGAGGTGAAGAAACCTTACAGCAGTGCAACTTTGTCAATTATTTTTTGTAGAGATGCAACCCTTCAACCAGCTACTGGTCTTGGCCCAGACCAGTGGCAGCCGATCAGCTTCCCATATGTCCAATTATGAGCCGGTCCGTTTCATGCATGCACAACACACACACAGCAGTGCAGGTAAATAGTTGCATGCACACTCACAGCCACACACGAACATGTTAGTGTGGAAACTCCTCACTGTGAGTTAAGACACTAAGTTCGCCAAAGTAAAGCGGCACTTAAATCAGACATTTAAATCAGTTTCACCCAGCTGAAAATGGACATTGTAAAGAAGCTAACAAAGGAAAAGTGGCTAAAGCTAAAGCTATGCAGAGCTCAGAGCCAGCCACAAGCCAGCAGCCTCGGTGTGAGCAAAGGATCAAAGCAGTTATGAGGAAAATTATGGAGATGAGTGAAAAAGAGAAAAGGGTCGATGTCCTGTTATCTGGTGAAGTTATAAACATACTGGAAAATGATGTAAGCACCTGACATTTGTTTGTTACATAAACCTGTTGCACCTGCTTTTGTTCACTAAAGTAAATATGTCAGGTAAAGGTGGGTGCACAGCAACTCATTATCATTCTCATTTCTTAGAAAGAAAATCAGGAAAAATTGGTATCAGTAGGCAACACTTAGAAAAACTTGGAAATTGGAATGGCCAAGAAAATTGCAATCTCTAATTCTTTGATAATTCTCACCACAAGACCCAGTATAACTCACTAGCTTAACTAGGATAAAAACAAGTTTTCAAGATCAGTTGATGAACTAATTTGGCTGTAAAATATCAGAGAAGAGCAGGATTAGGAGACTACAAAAAATGATATAAATTAGGAATAGAAAATAATCATGTACAATATATGAAATGAAAAACAGCAAATCCTTAACTTTAATAATTTTAACCAGTTATTAAAAGTGTTGCAGCTTGAATTTATGTTAAATACTAATGAACTGATGATTTGCTTCCCCCCTCAAGATGCTACTGGACAGTGTATAGCTCAGTTATATCAAGCAAATTTGTAATTTGACTCCTACTATTTTATAGTTTTGTTTGGTATCTACACAAACATGACATTGTGGACCGGTTTCTTAAGCAGCTACCCACTGAAAAAAAACAGCTTGTTTTCTTCAACAGTTGGTGTGCGATTTGTTTAGCTCGTGCCTTTAGTGTATAGTTGTAGTTCAAAACTGCGATATCCAGCCTGTCTTTCGCACACCACAACACAGTTGAAGCATGTGCCGCCCACCCACAGCTGATTGCGTGAATTCCATGAATTGGTCGCACAGCATGTTTCTGACCCCGCGGTCTGTCGGAAAAGTGGACAGACTGAAGCAAAGGCGGCAACAGTACAAGAACACAGTAAAAACTCACAATCTTAGTCACACAATCATAATGCTGGCTCCCCATAGAGAGCACAGTGTCAGTGGTAGAGGTGTGATTTTCACAGCAGTCTCTTCAGTCCAGAGCCAGCCAGCCTGACAGTCGCTTAGTCTGCTAATTGGTCTCAAACAGGGAGGCTTACTACAGGGTTTCATTGCAAAAGTTTTCACATATGTCACAGATGTTACCATATAGTGTGCAGTCTCATCCTTAAGGGCTATTCTGTACTGCATGTGTTGCTATGATATACTAATAAATGTTAATGAGTGAGTGCATCAGCAGTAATCAGCAGTGGAAAGCAATAACTACAACTGCTCTGATGACTCTAAACCACCTAATGCGAATCAGAGAAGGGGATGATTCCTTACATAACCTGACAGGTATAATTAGCCTCATCCAAAAACACTTAACAGCAGGAAATAATCATTTAATTTAACTTCATGATTATACTTTTTAATCACAGATAATGAGTCTGCTATTGGTTAGTTCCCGTCTGACAGCTGGTGGTGCTGTCATTAAAGGTGAGATATGTTCACTGAGAGCCTGACCTGCCATTTGATAGATAACCTCCTGTCTGCCCTCTCTGGTAATAGTGTAACTTTTCATGAACGCCAGGCCCATATTAGTGGGAACAGTAAAGCCAAGTCTACACCAGGACTAACATTTGTTATTCTTATGATCTGACAACAGTTCAGTCAATATTTATGAACTCAGTCATCCTAAAGCAAGAACAAGAGAGCCATAGATTTGTAGATTGTGGTGTTATCGAGAGCTGTTACTTTGTAAGAGAACTGGAATCTAAATGGGCTTTTTGACATTGTGGTTTGGATTGTTTTGAGAAAGAAGATGGGCCCATACCCATCCACAATCACTTTAGGCACCAGCACTTTATCACACAATGTCCGTCTGCATTTGCAGTTAATGGAGCAGGTCCAGTTTTGTCTCATAAAAATCGTCAAATCTCTTCTGTCTTTGTTTCTAGCCTTGGAGCAACCATTTCCTGAACAAAAATAGCCATCTAACTGTCAGAGATGACTGTAATAACTTATTCAAATTATATCTTAGGTGGACTCTCCACCCCATTGTTCTATAAAGAAAGATCAAGTCCATTCGTTTATGGGCCTTTAGTCTCCTTGGTAACACAAGTTTTCTGTACGTTTTGTGTGTGTTTCTCTTTGTTTTTCACCATAGGGATGGTCCAGATCAATCTTCTCCTCAGATTGGCCAGTTTAGTGGAAACACAGCTTTGGAGTCTGTCTATTCCACTTCCAACATCATCCTCATCAAATTCCACTCTGACTTCTCTGGAGCCGGCTTCTTTGTCTTAAGTTATCATGGTAAGACAGTGACCACATTATCACAGAGCAAGTGATAATATCAGTGTGCTGTAGAAGAGAAGCATGTCATTTGATTGTCTGCTCAGTTACAAATGAGCTCTTTTCTCTGTAGTTGTCTTTGTTGTCCTGAGGTATAGTAAAACTATAGTCTAATCATAAGTTCTAGCTAATAGTTTTGTGTTGAGTTGAACTCTCTTTGATTTCATAGTCAGTAAGCTCTACGCAGATCTACTTCCTTTGACTCATTCTGACTCATGAAAATTGATCTTTCTCTGGAACATTTCAGTCTGGACAGAGTCTTTGTCACATCCCAGCACAGTGATTAGTCACAATTTTGCTATTAATATTTTTAATGTTATGAACTGAGTTGATTTTAGCAGCTCTGTAAGAACTTTTTCTTTAAAATGACTAAATTCCTTCACTTTAGTCATCATTTTCAAGCTTGTGTCTTTCTGACTTTATCTTTGAGAGTAGCCTACTGAGTCATTTCACTATACCACTATTCCTTCTACTGTGAATATGCAGTTATTTTAAACGATGACAATGGTGCTTACAAATTACTCCAAAAAACGATTGTACAAAGTTTGTGATTCACTTTTGGGTGACATTGAAAAGCTTTTCAGGTCTCAGTTGCTGGTTACTTGTCCAAATAATGAAAACACTTGGTAAGGCTTTATAATAATTTATATTTAAAAGAATCTTAATAATACATGAAATCTCTGTCTGTTTGTTTGATCGTAAACTCCTCCTACACTATAAAGGGCTGAGCAACCAAACTTGGCACACAGAACCACCTTAGGCTCCAGGAGGTTGTTATCTATATCAGATATTATGATGTCATCGTGTTGCCTAGCAACCACCTACTAACATCCTAAAATGACCCATTTGTAGCTTTTATCCACCTATAACCCCTTATAAAAGTGTGGTATCATTTTAATTTAATGAAAATAACATCTGATTTAGCAAATATTGAATATGCTCATTTCTGATACCTCCAAATGGTGATGTATAAATATTAAATTACATCATTTTAGATATTAACCTATTAAATCAAGTTAACTAATCCATAATGCATGTAAATATGCAAACATAATGAAAGTCAAGTTATGAAATTATCTTTTACTAAATGGGTGTATATTCGAACAAAATCTCGCATACCAATTTTTCATTATGCAGTAAATGGACAGTTTCTCGTTGATGAGTGTAGTAGTATAGTTATTTTTTAGACAATGGAGGGTTGACGTGGTCCCTTAATCATACATAGACACAAATACATTTTGCTGTATATAAACATACAATAAGTCCCATATTATCTTATATCTTTTTATTTATAAAAACAACAACTAACACCCCTATTTTTGTGCTATTCTCAATGTGATTAAGTATATCAGTTTGCCAAACAGCATAAACAGGCCAAACAATACTGTAGCATGGGCACGTACTAGTAGAATAATAATGCAGAATAGTAGATTTAGATCTGCAAAAAGGCATTAATAACCCATAATAAGTGCATTGTTAACTGCTAATTAATGCATAATAAAGTATGTGTTGATCTTAATAAAGAAACAAAAAAAACCTGTTTTTTTGCTTTTGGTTCTGTGCCATTGCTTTTGAAATTTTTGCTGCTGGCCGACTGAAAGCAGCATCGCAAGGGACGTTTTGTTAAAAAAAAAAAACAACTATTCAGCAACTGAAAAATTCATTAATCTTGTCATTGTTAACTTCCAGTTGAGTTATTGTTTCCTTTGTTCTTAAAAGGTGCTGTCAGATTAAAAGTACTTTGATAGCATTATCTTTTTAACACAATAGAAAAACAAAGAAAGGTGTAAACCTGCAGGTTACTCATACTCATAATAAAACATGTTGCAATGTTGAAACAATTCCCTTAGTGAAAGTTTGTCTTTACACCCTCTCTGTTTGTATAATAGTGTAGCAGTGTTTTGTATCTGTTTTACACAGGTCCCTTCACAGAATTTTGGAGTTTGTATTTTTTCCTGGTCCTCAGCTCCTCTTTGTCCATGCCCAGACTGTCTATGCCATTTAGTTTTTCATTTCATTTTAATCTTTGTGCTGTGGTCCTTCAGTGCCCCTGTATTTCTTTTTGTTTTCAAATGCTGCTTAAGGTGAAAACCACCCCACTCATCTAAAGCACCTAAGATCACTATACATAGCATATTGTATGTAAAAGTAACTCAGATAAGAAATCATCATAATGTTTAGCAGCAGGGTAATGCGTAACATTTTTTTTCATTACATAAAATTAAAATATATTGTCATTTAATGGATTAATCCGTATTTAAACATTATGTCACCAAAAGTTAATTCCATAATGGTTTTACTTTAACTAAAAGATGACAGGCTTTTCTAAGGATGACAAAATAATTTTTAAAGAACTTCATGAGCTCTTGACAGCCGTCATAATGCATTGTCATCAAGCTGAAGATGAGGCTAATTTTCAAAATGAAACTTAATATTTCAGAATAGCAAGAAATTCATCAGACTGCAAAGAACGGCTGCTTATATTCTTTATGTCAGAATGCTTTGGTTCCTGAAAAACTGCCTTTTTTGGTGTAGTTTTAATTTGACAGCTTCACATGAGTCACTCTTTTTTTTTTTTTTTTAACTCTTTTCATCCTCCACAACACAGATTTTCTTATTGGTTCTCTCACACTCTCTCTCACATGAACAAGTATACCCAAGCCTTCTTCTTCATGAAGCCTGTATTTGCTACTTCTCAAAAGTTTCTGTTCAGTGCTCTTTAGTGAAAATATGTCAAGTTGTTTTTGAACAGGCTTCCCTTTTTCAGACAGATGACATGTTGTTAATGAATTTTTGTTGGCAGGTTTTAACTGTCAGTTGTCACACTCACACAGGAACAGCACCATCTGATGGATTCAAGTTTACTTTCAATTTCAGCTTTATTGGATGATGAACAGCAAACAGTGACAGGGAAGATGGATAAAATAGAAAGGGGATGACAGTAGTAGTTAGCATTATTTTGTCACATCTGTTTTTGGTGACAATATTAGAAGAAAAGAAGTAAGAGAATGAAGAGGTGAGAGCAGAGCAGTCTATTTGATAATCTGCACAGAACTTAAATTGTCGGATAATAATTATAGGAAGAATGGACGCCATTTGTGATTGGCTGCACTGAAGTTTTTTATAAGCAGGAACTTGTCAAAATAAAGTATTGTTCCTAAGTTTTCTTTTGAGTGTCCTTCAGTGACCTGTACAGAAATTGAGAATGCCACAGTTTGAATCTGAAACAGCTACTAAAGAGCAAATTTAGTTTCAAATGCCAAATAAACCCCAAAAGAAGCATCAATCCACAGTTTGGGGATATTTATCTATGTCAGCACTCCCATCCTTGCTTGAATTGTTATTCTTCATTTCCATCAACTCAGCGCAGTGGATGGATTCAAAAGACCCAGACAACTCCAATACACAGAAGAGGGCCATGCAGGGGTGAATAACATCATGAACATGAAACTGAGAGAGCCAGCGTATGTGACATGCATGTAGAAGTAGCTATAAAAATGGTCTTAGAGCTAAGTGAGATCAATGACTGCTAACAGTGATCCTTTCATCACGCACAGAAGCAAAGACATTGCTGCACACACAAACATACACATGCACTTGCTCAAACATTCACACACATCCTGGCACACACTCACAGACCACAGGGCTTTGATATGCATTAGAGCGTCAGAAACTATTGGCAGGTCTCATTTTCATAGTCAATTTCATCCTGACTTACAGCCCTTAGCCCTCGCTCCCTCACTCTCTTCCAGTCCTCCCCTTTTCCTGTCTGTGTCTGCCTGTATTTTCTCTCTCTTTTGCTCTCTCTGTTTCTCTCTCTCTGTTAGTGAGTGATCTACGGTCATGCAGTAATATTGATTACAGCCTTCAGCTCAGTGGCTGTGAAGTCAGTTCCTTTTTATGATTCAAGACAGTGCTGTATCTGTGTAGCTGATCTGTTCTTGATTCCATACTTTGCTGACCATGTGAACTTAAAAAGTTCAGTTAAACTGATACAACCAAGATTACATAATATAAACCCGAACAGGTTATGTCACACTGTTTTTTATGTTTTAACGTTTTCACGACGCACCATTCTGGGCTTTCATTGCACTTAGAGTAAATAAAAAATTATTATTATTATTTTTTTTTATATCTTGAGCAACATACATTCATTGATTACACTGTCCCTCTTTTATCCTCTCTCCTTTCCCCTTCTGTATCTGATCTCCTAGCCTACCAGTTAAGGGTTTGCCAGCCTCCTCCAGAAGTTCCCAATGCTGACATGCTGATGGAGGATGGCGAGCTTGAGATAGGTGAGTTTTCTGTCTACCTGCCATGCTCTTAGATGTAGATAAAAAGCGCAAGATAACAAGAATGAAGATTTCAATCAAGGATCATTGGTGCTGTGTAAATGTATTAATTTTAGGAAGACAGGATCCAATCGTTTTGTTATGTAGAAATACCATATCTCTCTCTGTCTCTCTCTCTCTGTCTGTGTGTGTGTGTATATATATATATATATATATATATATATATAAAACATACGGTTTGTGTGTCTCCAGGCGACATCATCAGGTACAGATGCCATCCTGGATTTTCATTGGTTGGCAGTGAGATTCTAACCTGTCGCCTAGGAGAAAGGCTACAGATGGATTCACCACCGCCAACATGCCAAGGTCTGTGTCAGTAAAAAAACAGTTTAAGTTTAAATTACTATTTTTAGCTTCACAACGTTGAAAATAAAAGTGTGCACTCATTCAACATAACCATTGCCCTTGCTATTTTTTATTTTTTTTTTTAACTTACAGTTCAGTGCCCTGCACATGATGTTCGATACGACTCCTCAGGTGTCATCTTAAGCCCTGGCTGGCCAGAAAGCTACCCTAACCTCCAAATGTGTTCATGGAGCGTTACAGTGGAGAAAGGATACAATGTCACCATAACCTTTGAAGGTTTTCACACTGAGAGGGAGTTTGACGTGTTGGAGATTTTTGATGGTAAACAAAAAACAACAACACATTAATGCAGTTTTAGCAAAACAGAATTCAGCATCAAGTGCAGAATTTATCAGAGGCACAATCACACTCATAGACACACTCTTGAAAGAATACACATTGCTATATTAGACCAAATGTCACTATATTTTCATTATCTCATTCCTTCTATTCTTCCTATCTCTCTTTCTCTCTCCCCACTTTCCCATCTCTTTCAATTTATCTTAATCCCTCTCAGGTCCCACATCGAACAGCCCCACTTTGGCAACACTGAGCGGTGACCTGCCAACACCCTTTAACCTCACAACCTCTGGTCACCAGTTCCTTGTCCGCTGGTCTTCAGACCATGGCACAAACAAAAGAGGCTTCAAAATTCGCTATGTTGGTGAGTACCAAAGTATGTATCCCAACTTTATTTTACTACTACTTTTTTAATATAATGCATGGAAATAAGGACAGCAGCAGAGAGAGGCAGACAGAAGGAGCTGTACAAAGGTCTAAGCTGTTTCAAAGTATAAAATATAATTTGTACAATAAATATTTAAATATGTGAAAGTTTGAGAGTTTATGGGGAGAAAGTTCATGGAAAATATCAGAAAATGTAGCTCATCTGTGTTATTTATTTCTTTATCTTCAGCATATTTTTCTAGCAAACTTCTGTCTGTCTCCTAAAGCACTTTACTGCAATGCACTATAGGTTAGTTCTTAAATTTTATCTGTCTGAAGAAAGCTTGATGAGCACAGATGCTGTTTTACAGCAAGCTTTGCATTTAGGCAATCTTGCACCTGGGCCTGCTGGGTAACTTTAGACTGTTGGGTAATGAGGCTTGAGTGCTTTATTCAAGGACATTTATGACAGTTAAAGGGGAGGAGACAATTTTACCTGTTTAGTTTGCTTATTCACTCCATATCCTCTAGTCGGGAGGTTGTTTCTTTAACCTTTAAAACACCATTGTGCTGTATGATGAATTATACACTGAAGAATAACAGAAAAAAGCCTCCCAACACCCTCACACTCAGTAACCTTCTTTGGTGGCTGTGATTAATGTGAGCATCTGCAAGAAATGTTAAACATATGCTGTGAGCCAAGTAATACCAGGGTTCAACTCCAACAATGTTTTTAACTTGCAAAATCAGGCCAGTGCATGACAGTGTTCTTCCTTCCTTGAGAAAACATAATGTACTGAAATTTTAATTTTAATGAGAAAATTGTACTCTCTTCTTAAAGTAAGATTTTCTCTTTATATCATTGTCATTATAAAAAGTCCATGTGAGATTGAAATCAGCATTTAAAACTACTACAGGAGAAAGATCCTAGACTGGATCTGATGAGATATTGTCAACTGGCTGCTTTGCTATATACTGATTAACCTTTCAGTGCTTTTAGAAGTAAACTGTGTCAGACAGCCTTAATTAGGAATCACTGTACAAAACTGTACAAAACTTCCCTGGCACTGATTTTACCCCAAGAAAAAAAAAAGGGGGGGGAACAAAAATCCCTCACTAACTCTTAAATGATGTCAGACTATTTTGGTTCAAAAACCAACCACAGAGATACTGGGCCAGTAGCATACTAGAGGGACATACAAAACAGGCTTATCACTAATACATAAGGCCAGTTAAGAAGTTGTTTTGGGGTTCTTGCCCAGTTTGGAGAGTTACAAACCAGGCACTTTGCCCAGGTCAGCATCTTACTGGACCTAGGCCTGGGTAATATTAATATAATATGACCAAAAAAAAAAATAATGAAACTGCTACTGGTAATGGTAACTTCACTAGGAGTACTGTGTATGAATCTTTCCCTGTTGCCATGGATAGAAACAAACCTATTACCTATTACTAGGTATATATATATATACACATGAGAAGTGTGAATCATGCAAAGCTATTTTGGTAGTCCAAGAATAAAAATATGGAGGTGGAAATGAGCCTAATAGGTCCACTTAAACTTGACAGGTTTTTGGCAGTTGCAGCAGGATTCCCTCCAAATGCCATTATTGTCTGCAGTAAAGGATTAATGTTTCCCTTTATTGAGAATATTTAATAAAGTTACCAATAGCGATCAATGACTTTGTGGGCAGTGTGTCCAGTAATGTCTTATATCTGCTGTAACTCCGCTCAGTGATTGTTCAATGAGAAAGCTCTGCCAAGAGAGATTTTATGTAATTATAACTGGCATTCATATAGTTGTCAGTTGGATCATAATTGGGTGAAAAACTTTGTCTTTTAAGATGTCCTAGAAAGGTATGAGCACTCTTATGAACATGGCCATCAATATATTTAATTAGACCTTTTTTTCTAGTTCATGGATTTTGGAAAACCATCCTACTCCTTCCCAAATAGCAAAGCACATCTTGTACATGATAATTTTGTAAAAATCGAAGTCCATTAGTCCACTTTTGCTCTACATCCTGTTGTGTCATAAATAAGTAGTGATACAAGTTGATACAAGTTTTAGAAAATCATCCCAGTCTCTGTAATTTCATAACACCAGACTGAAATGTCAAAATCCCTGCTAGTGAGACTGTAATTACTGCTAATCTTTGCAATAGTGTACACTTGCATGCAGACGTAGTGCACGATGATGCTTTACCTACTGTGTGTTCACTGTAGACTTTCTTTTTTAACGACAGTAAACCTTTCAATTTCAAATCCTTTTTTTTTCAAATCTGATTTTTTTCCACTGCAGCTCTGTACTGCTCCACCCCAGACTCTCCCCTCCATGGCTCCATCTCCTCTCAGAGTGGCGGTCATGTTAACAGCGTGGTGAGGTGGGCTTGTGACCGTGGTTACCATCTCATAGGCAACGCCACAGCAACCTGCCGCCGCACATCACTGGGCTACCATGCCTGGGACTCTCCTGTACCTGCGTGTCAAGGTGTGTTTGTCTTTGTGAGGAAGGTGTGCATGCTTAAAGCTAAACTGCACTGAAGAATTTTGTGTATCTGAAAAAACTGTTAATTTCTATTTTTGAAATATATACACCCAAAAATGGTGCAAAAATTCTGAAAGAGACTGTTTGTTTTTGATTGTTCGTTCTGAATAACTCTGATCCATACCCATATCACATTTAAACACAGCCCTTGCACTTAAGAAACTGAATAAAAAACAATTTTCCCATTTTGTGTGGACTCAGATAACCAGATAGAGATTAGATTAGGTGCCAGATTACATGCTGCCAGATCTCAAACCCTTCAATCTGTTGTGTTATCTACAAATGGCCAACTAAATTTAACAGCAGTGTTGGGAAGGTTTCTTTTTAAAGACTTTAAATTGGGCAGTGAATTAAAAAACAAAAGTCTTCTACATGCTGCAGATGTTTCATCAGGTTTGACACTGAGCATTTCAATGGTGGCAGCATTTTCTCTGTACAGTACACAATGTCTTGTCCCATGACATGGCCCTGCCTTAGTGTGGTTGACTGGTCACAGGCATGGCAGGTTACTTAGAGCAATACCAATCTCAAAAATCCCCTCAAAGTTTACTCAACGTACTGCCATATTGTCTTCTAGACTCAGATACATCGCTTCGCAAGCCATGTGACCCTTGTGATGATGCTGCACTTAATTCTGCTTTGTGGACCAAAAGAAAGCATTCCTGCATGGCTAAAACTGAGGTTTATTTAGATCTAACCACTTTGTAATCATCAACATTTTGATTAATAACTCTTTTTTTTTTTCTACAGCTGTAACTGATAACAGTTACATTTATTCTGCAATTGTTGCTTGTAACTAATCATTTTTTTCCTAACGTTCTCTTTTATGTTTATATTCTCAGAGTTTACAAAAGGATATTAAAAACTTGATGCCATTTTTATGTTGCTAATGCTTTTGTCTAACCCATCTTTCAAATAGCCATTGGAAGGCACAGGTCATAGCTGCCAACAATAGAAACTCAAATGAAGGATTTATAGCATATTGTTGAAACTGAATAATATCACGGTGCAGTGCTCTACAAAATAGTGTATTTAAAGCCACCATAAAGAAAATTCTACAAGATGGATGTTTTGTGAAAATTAATTAGATCAAGATTAAAGATCAAGCATCTCTTGATTTTTTTTTATTTTTAGTTTGATATCTTCATTGAAGGCAATCTTGGAGCTCATTTACAAATATACAAAACATTCAGTGGTTTTTGAATCCCCATAAATATTTCAAAGGTACTCATCAAACCTACCTATCTGACGGGCATAACTGTGCATTTGAGTTTTTCTGCATCTGTTCGCTTGTTGTCATCTTACCAAGCGTGTTTCTGTCCTCCCGTAGCTGTCTCATGCGGGGTACCCAAGGCTCCCATAAATGGCGGTGTTTTAACATCTGACTACTCCGTCGGAACAAGAGTCTCCTATTTTTGTAACGATGGGTACAGACTCTCCAGTAAAGAACTGACGTCAGCCATCTGTCAGCCTGATGGAACATGGAGCAACCACAACAAGATACCACGATGTTCTGGTTAGTAACACACACATATCAGTGGAATATCAACACAAGTGCCAAATCTGTGTAGCATCACAAATGTAAGCATATATGAATGCAGGAAACAGACAAAAAATGTGCTTTTCATTCATTCATTCATTCATTCAGTGATAACTAAATAGTCATCTCTCACTGAGAAAGGCACATATACTGGTTTGTGAGCCACTAAAAAGCTGGTACATTATTGTGCATCTGTGAGATATTTTACAGAAGCATGGTCCCCCTCTTTGCCATCTGTTTAATATCTGACATGATTTTAGAAGTATATAATTTTTTTTTTTCAAACATAAGCAGATTTCATGAAGCTATATTTTTCTCTTCACACTCTGTCTGTCTCTGTAGTGGTAGTATGTCCCAGCATCGGGTCATTCTCTCTGGAGCATGGCCGCTGGAGGATTGTCAATGGGTCACACTACGAGTACAAAACACGTATTGTGTTCACCTGTGATCCGGGATACTACAGATTAGGTCCTGCCCATATAGAGTGCTTATCCAATGGAGTGTGGAGCTGGAGGAATGAGAGGCCACACTGTCAGGGTGAGTAACTAACACATATGATAATGTAATGACCACAGTAACTATCTCAGTAATGAGCACGTGAATATACATATTTGTGCATTGCCACAGTAGAGACCCACTATAAGAAAATGTCACTTTACAGTTTAATTTCTGCAGAATCTAAACAAACAAAATATAAAGTATTAATTAGTCCACTTTAGAGTGGAGCCAGGCTGTGGTAAGCACTCACTGTGGTAAGCTAAGCTACACTATATGGAAAAAAGTCCTGGGCCACCTACACATTACACCTACAGGAGCTGGAGCAGGGAAACCCATGCCATGAAGCTCCCAGTGCACAGTTTTAATGCTGATGTTGATGCCAGATGAGGTTTGAAACTCTGTTATTGAGTCAGCAGAGCGTTGGCATGTTTAACTCACCATGCGCCTCAGCGCTGTAACTTTTTTGTAGCTTTTTGTGGTCTGCCACTTTGTGACTGAGTTCCTGTGGTTCCTAAACACTTCCACTTTGCAATAATACCACTTACAGTTGATTGAGAGAATGTCTAATAGGGAAGAAATATCACAAACGGGTACATCCTATTACAGTATCACAGTCCAATTCAGTGAGCTCTTTAGAACGACCCATTCTTTCACAAATGTTTGTAAAGGCAGACTTCATGGCTAGGGGCTTGATTTTATACACCTGTGGACTGAGGTGTTGCCCAATACTTTTGTCCATATAGTGTAACATCAGGTAGCCTGATAGCACCCCCTTTATGAACAGTCTGGATATCAGACTGAAGTAAGGAATGACAAAAATGAACCAAAAAATAAAATTAATCTAAAATTAAATTTAATTTTGTGAGTTAAAAGTGAAAACTAATGTAATGTGTTGTACTCTAAAACATTATGGAAGAGCAGAAAGGTCTTTTTTTGTGACAGAAAGTTAATAAGGACCAAAACACAGACAATTCTGCACAAC
>VUQI01051335.1:0-17904 GCA_015106735.1 Paratilapia polleni | reverse complement strand
ATTCTCACACACACTGAATGAGCTGTAGAAACACACTTACCCTGTGTAAACACATACATTAAGGTAACCACTAATGTATTTTAAAGGACACTCGTGACTCTCTCATGTATCTCTAGATGTTATATCTTCTCATTTATGACTTTCTTTATCTCCTTGTGAAAAACTGTTTTTCTAATACTGTAACATGGTCAGGAAGATTGTGACAAATTCTGCTGTTTGCTACTATAGATAACAAAAAAGAAAAACTGAAGTCAAATAGAGGCAATTTGGAAGAAGGGTTTGATAAAGAGCTCAAGAGTTCATTTAAATTTTGGATGTTTTGCTTGCCTGTGGAGTTGAAGAATCAATATCATACATCTTACAAATCACTTTGGAGGCATACCAATGAAAAAAAGCCTCACGTTTGACAAATTAGGATCTGCTGGGTGATACAACATTTGTAAGGTGTTGCAGTAGAACACCAAAGCAGAACATGCAAATTGTCTTGGTAACTGTGAAATAAGTTTATAGTCTTGAAGTATGATCTATCTGAAATCACAGTGTTGGTGTTGTTTCTACATTATGATTAATGTTGCTCCAGGACCATCGGCGCAACTGACCAATTGTGATGTCATACCTTTGCAACTCTGGGAAAAAGACTGGAAAAGACTGTCTTTAAGAAGTCAGGCAAGGTAGTATAAGAAGCAGTAAGTGCATAGGAAACAGGTTTCTTCAGTGTTTTTCTCCTGAGTTGCAAAGTTCTGATAGAATAAAAGAGTGACTGATCAGTTACAATTATGGTCATGGAGCAACACTAATTGTGATGATGTAGGAACAACCCCAGAGTGACAAAATCCAGATCACCAAGTAAACCATTAAAAATATGCAGGAAGTAAGTGGAATTTGATAAAAATCCAATTCTTTTATTTAAATATGGTTTGAAATTGGGTTTTTTGTTTGGTTGTTTTATTGGTTGTTTTTTTTATTTGTTTTTGATTTTTTTAGATAACAAAAGGTAAGTAGCTCAAATTGAAGTTTAACTGCCCTAAATTTGCCTTGAAAGTAGACGAGAAATACCATGAATCACCACTGAAAAATACTGTATGTCCTTTACATCTGAATGAGGTAGACTTGGTCAATCAGAAATATCTAAGGAGTCAGGAGTCTAGATTTTGATTTGATCTGATGTAGCACATCATTAAAAAAACACCTCCAGCCATATCTTTCATGGTTCAGTGAAAATGAAATTAAGAATTGTTATTATTGTAAAAACTGTTTTAAAAATATACCCACCAATGACAAAATATTCCAGCAATCAGTGTTTTCACATCATGCGATAGTGTTAAAAATCTAACTTTCTGCTCTTTCTTTTGATATATAAATATATATATACATATTCATAGAACAAAAATATTCTGGGAGGTCTTGAATGATTAGTGATTCATGAGTCACTGGTAAATTCAAAACAGTACTCCTTCGCAGGGAAAGCATTAAGTAGAAAAAGTAAAGTGAAAGTAGAAGATTCACTATGTGGACTTTAAGGTTGAAATCTGAAAATAACAAGTTATAGATCATTGCAGGGTTCCTGGCCATCCTTGACAGTTATGAAGAATAGACTTAATGCTGAAAACAACTGTAGGTTTTACACAGTTAGAAAGATAAAGAAGAACATTACACTCAGCATTAAACTCACTTTTGTCCTAACCACTAGAGGAGGTCTTTTTCTGTACGGTTGTAGTTTCAGGTCCTGTCAAATAAAGGATTTGCTCCTTCCATATAATACAGGCATGTTTTGGTGAAAGTTGGTGTAAAAACAAAGTTATTCTTTCAGTAATTATGACCAGCAGGGGCACTACTTCTAACACTGTGTATGAACACACCACCAAAGTCTCCAGTAGTAGAGTTGATACCCCAATCGAGTTTCACTCAGTGATGTAAAGTACAAAAATTAAAATATTTATATATATAGATACTGAGGATGGGAAATTTTAAACCTTTATGATTTTTTTTTCTTTGACTTCAGCCAATGCATCATTTGTATTTGAGAAATGTCCTCATTTGAGGTATCCGCGCAGTACACCTGAAGAACTGTGGATTCATACCAGAAGTCATATATAAAGGGCCAGAGGGTTAAAGCTGCCAGTACGTCCTGAACGAGATAAGTAGTTGGGCTTCAGGATAAAACAGAATGGTCTAACTTGTCCAGGCTACTGTGAAAAATCTAAAATTGGATACTTGCTGTGAGCATTGTGAATGTTTTCAGGCATCACACAGGGCACATTTGAGGTGGTGTTGATGAAGCCAATTAAAGGCACCTTTTCCCAAAGGAGACAGCCCATTTGTTCACTAAATTAAGACCATCTTTAAAAAACAGAGGTGGTGTCACAGTGTCGACATTTCCAGAGTAGATGAGGCATTTGTTTTTGATTATTACCCATAAAACAAAAACCAATGTTCAATACAGGGCCTTTATTATATGCTTTTGTTTGTGTGCATCTGTGTCTATGTGGTTGGGATAGTGTTTGTATCATTCTGCATATCTGGGAGTGTTTCTGTGCTATGCTGTTTTTATTGAGGTTATTCATGCAGGAGTTATTGAGGGAAATCATTTTACAGCCAAATTATACTGTAATTATGGAGATGAGAGGCTCTTGTTTAGAGACACAAAAACAGAATGGTAATGAGACTATGATGTGTGTGTGTGTGTGTGTGTGTGTGTGTGTGTGTGTGTGGCTGTAGCTGCAGGGCATGCTGATGGTGTCAGATAAATTTGTATCTTAGGCATGCAAACAAACTTCTGATTCTCACTGATCAAGTACTTTGCCTCCTGCCTCTCTCGTCTTCTCTTGTCTTCATCACTTCTGCTCTGCTCTCCTCACCTTAGCTGTTCTTTTTCTCTCTTGTCTTCTCCTCCTATAGTGCCCTCGTACGCTCTATTCCTTGGCTTTCTCCTCCACCGTGTTCTACCACCAACTTGTTTCCTTTTACTTTGGTTAGACTCCTCTCCAAATAATGTAAAGGTTTGGAGTTTGAGAGTTAGTTAAGAGAGTGTCTGGCAGTAACAGTAAACTGTCTGTTTACGCGAACATCACACAAATGCTAAGAAGCCCCAGTGAATGAAATCAACAAGATGAACAGTTATGATGCACAATGGCAAACAGAGGACACTCAGTTCTAATGCAGAAGATGGCGAGACCTAATATCTCCAAAATAATGACCCTAAATTAGGATCCCAGCTTTGCCTTCTCAGTCATCTGACATTCTCATAAATATTTATGAATGACTGTAGGAAAGGCATACATATTTGGCCCAAATCTGTGCTTGATGTGGTTTTCTAGCCGGAGAAATATGAAGCTTCAGATCTTCATGTCTGGTTTAGAGCATATCTTGTTGCTTTCATATCAAAAAATAAATTTTGCACGAATGGATTTTTGTAATTTAATAAGAAAATTACGCAAAAATGTTATAAAATGCTTTTACAACATAGAGTTTCATACGAATCACATAATTGGTAAGGTGCAGTTGTGTTGCCAAATATGAATGCAAAAACATCCACCCAGGACACAGAAACAAAGAAACCACAGCCGTGCTTTTAAAAAATCTTCAGTGACATGTTAATTGTACTGTATGTATTTTGGAAAGATGCATGAATCTGTATTTATACAAAAAAAAGGAAATTATTCCAAGTCAGAAGTGATGGTTGTGCTAGTTCTGAGTGATTATAAAGTTTTAGCATTCAAAACATAAAAAAACAAAACAAAACAAAAAAGACTGATGATATTCCACATTTATTTTTTTATTGTCAATTAACACCATGAAAAGCACAATCAACAATGAATCAGTTAACAAGATGACAAGTTCCCACAACAGGTGTTACTGGCGCAGTTGTAAATACACTAAATGTGTCTTACCAAGACTGAAAATAGTCCCCAACAAATCCTCTAATTAATTCTGTTTGATTATCCATTGCTATAAACTAAAAATCGCAATTGTCGCCTTGAGGTGACTGTTGTTGTGATTTGGCGTTATATAAATGAAATTGAATTGAATTTAATTGAATTGAACTTTGGGAAATAGCTAAGCTGCTTTGAAACATCAAAATATGTATCTCACCATCTGTTTTTAAAGGATTTTATTATCTAATAGAGCCAGCTTTTCATCGGATTCCGCATTAATATGAAAACAACAGAATGGTGCCAATCTGTATAACAAATCAGTATGGAAATGCATGTATTCTTGACTTACACTGTTTTTCCTTTAGCAATCAGCTGCGGCCATCCAGGAAGTCCCATTTATGGCCGTACGGTGGGAAACGGCTTCAATCTCAACGATGTGGTCAGCTTCGTTTGTAATCGGGGTTATGAAATGGAGGGGCCTGCACATGCTCAGTGCCAGGCTAACCGCCAATGGAGCCACCCACCCCCAACGTGTAAAGGTGGGGAGAAAAGTTAAGTGTATTCACCCCTAACCTTATTTATCCCTAACCTTTAATACCACCATAGTCCCTATCTTTATTTACAGGTAGTGCCTTTTCCAGTAGCAACCATCCTTATTTACCCCCACCATTTTCATCCACCTCAACTCTACCTCTAACTTTATTCAGCTTAAACCCCTCTACCATCATAATCGTAACAATAATTGCTACCTACATATAAAAATTTAATTTCTTGATAAAAACACACCTTTTTTTGCTTTCATTTGATGAAGTTTTGAGGTAGATTTAGAGCTCCACATATCTATAACCTGTTCCTGGCTCCAGTCTCAAGAATGAAAACTTGTTTTCAGTAAGCCATAAATCCCACACCCTGATTGTCCAAATAACAACCACAGCAAACTAGAATAGCTTCACTCACATGAATTTGTACACAAGCTATCGGCGTTCTGCCCAGTTTACAGAATGAAGTGCCAATGAATTGGGTAAAATTAAAATGCAGCACATTGATAACAAGCCATAACGTTGCTGGAGAGCTGGATCCAGTACAGACAAATCTGCCTCACCACCATATCATCCCATAACATCTACTGCCCCTCTAAACCCCACCTCTGACCATTTCTTCCTTCTTCACCATGTCCTCCTTGGTATGCCCTGTACTATTCTGCAGAACTGCTTTCCAAGTGCAAAAACCCAGAAGATGAAGAGGGGGAAGAGAAATTGCCCTCTCTGGTTCATGCCAAATAACACATGCTTTTCTGTCTCTGTGTCTATTTGTGCTTGTGTGCCTCTGTGTGTCTCTGTGTATAGTGGTCAACTGCTCTGATCCAGGTATTCCGGCCAACTCAATCCGGCAGAGCAAAATAGAGCATGGCAACTTTACCTTTGGCACAGTGGTTTTCTATGACTGCAATCCTGGGTATTACCTGTTTGGATCACCTGTACTGACCTGTCAACCTACTGGACAATGGGACAAACCTCTACCTGAGTGTATTGGTTGGTATCTTTCTCTCTGCCTTACAATCTGTGGACAGACAATACTGTAGCTGAACTGGATCTAGAATTTATTTGAAAGATTCTTGCACTGTTTCCTTTATCACGTTTTATATTTTATTTTTAAGAGTCCCTAAAAGCTTAGCAAGCAGTGTCTTGTGTTTGCTTTTTAATCCCTAATCCTCTACATTTTTTTTTTTTTGTCTCTTGACAGCAGTCACTGCACCTCCTCTCACAGAGCTGTGTTGAGTCAAAATGAGTTGTCTATTGTTTTCTTCATTTCTCTCCCTCCTTCTCTCTCTGGATCTCCAGTTGTAGATTGTGGTCATCCCGGCTCTCCCCCAAACGGTGTGCTGAGTGGAGATAAGTTTACATTTGGTTCAACGGTTCGATACTCTTGTCTGGGCGGAAGACAGCTGAAAGGAGAATCATCCCGGACTTGTCAGCTCAATGGGATGTGGAGTGCCCCCATGCCATTCTGCTCTGGTAACCATTTTGACCTCTATTGAATATACAGACTTTAACGCCCACCCTATCAGAAGGAGCAATAGATAGATAGGAGTTGTAGATGAAAAGCAAGACGTCTAAAACATGTAGACTGTGAAGTGTGGAGCTCTTCATGCTTTTACATCCGGCAGACACACTTTCCTGAACCTTTCACTCAGTCAGAGGGATAATGGAAGGGATGGCTGAACATATGGAAGGCAGGGTTGGCACTAGAAAAGAGAGTATATCCGTACCTGTCTGTTAAAAGGGCTCTGGAGAATAACTTTACCCTACACTCACAGTCACCTCAGTCATGGACTCTTAACCAGCTACATTTCCCTTCTGATAATCTTATTGTGAATCTGTTTTCGAAATTTTTAAGCTGTTTTTTTAGCACCCAAGTGATGCTGTGATTTGATCAATAGAGAATAAACATAGCAATGACTGTAGGTTTTATGTGTAATTTTTATGTCAATTTTATGTGTAGTTTTCCTGTGCATTTGCTCAAGCATTACCTGTGTTTTCTTTTCCACAGTGAGCGGATTTTATGACAATATTATGGAGTGTAGATGCACCACTGTCATTGTTCTGTAAGGTGCTTTACACAAGCATTCTGTCCCTGTTGTATTTGCTGTATACGCATATCTCACTACTTACTGAGCTAGATTGTCTCTCCAGACAGAAAGCCTCCTTACCTCCCCTCATGTGTAAACAAACCATCTAAGTTATGTGACACTCAGTTGGCCTGCTGGGGACATGATTGTGGCTCTCCAGACTGAGAGGCTCCCAGCCGCCGCTTATATAACAAACTGAGTGAAAATGCATTCCAGACGAGTTGACTAAAAATACATTGTTATTTACAGCAATTGCCCAGGGAGACGCGGGGTGAGGGAGGGTAATAGTTTAAGAAGCAGTGATTCATGTTTTTCACCTGGTCGGTCTGTACCAGAGATGTGCAGACATGACAGTTCAGTCCATAGCAGCACAGCTTGTTCTGTGATTCTGCCTCATGATAGCTGATAAGATAATCCATACATGAAGTGATATATAATATTTCAATGCTTTGAGCATAGACCTGCTTGACACTTGACTTTCTATGATCTTAGATTTGCAAATTCAGTAAAAAAAAAAGAAGAAGAAAAACATAAGCAGACCTTGCCACTTATCTTGAATATTTATTTATTAGGCGTACAAAATGAAAGACCCTCCTTTGTCTTTTGGCCAACAGTAGCACAGTTTCCACCAGCACAGTGCTGGCCAACAGCACTGGAGGCGGTTGTTGTTAACCCGGGCGTTGACCGATCGGGTATGGAAACCTTACTGATGGAGGTGGCAGAGTTGAAGATGTTAAGATGTTTTCATTGGGAGTGACCAGGATGGGCAGGATTGGAAATGAGTACATCAGAGGGACAGCTCAGGTTGAGAGGTTTGGAGACAAAATTAGAGAAGCAAGGCTGAGATGGTTTGGACATTTGCAGAGGCGGGAGGAAAAGAGGAAGGATGTAGTGAAGGAGGGCATGCAGAGGGCTGGTGTGACAGAAGAGGATGCTAGAGATAGGGTGAGATGGAGGGAGATGATCCACTGTGACGACCCCTAAAAGAAGCAGCCGAAAGAAGAAGAAGAATGAAATGAAAGACCCTGGCTTTTGCCTTGCTCAAAACAAAAACACTTGTTACAACATGACTTCTAATGAAAATGTTCAAACAACCAATGTCATTCTAATAATAAACATTCAGATGCCAGGGAGAGTTTCAGGCTGCTTGGAATTTACTTATGAACACTTGGGACTTGAGTGAAATTGTAATTAATTGAGCCTGACTTGGATTTAACTTGGAGCCAAACTGTAGTTGTCTACCATCTCCAGAACCTTTGAGGAATACCTGAACATTTTAGGATTTACACTTACATACTCTTTCATACTCTTTAAACCACTGACATGTTTGTCCATTAAATATGAAGCTATAACTGGGAAGGGTGGCCAAACAGCTTTTCTCCCTTAAAGGTAAAACAAGCCTCTAACCTCTAAAACCTCTAAAAACACAGTTATTAACATGCCCGCTACTGTTTGTTTGATTTGAAAAAAAAAAGACAAAAAACTGAAGTGCAGTAAAAAGGAAGGTGTGGTTTCAGAGGTGCCACTTCAGTAGGTCACAAATAGTCACTTTTACACTCAACTCCTTGCTCAGATTGAACAAATGAAATACTGTAATGTTATAATTATTCATCTTTAAAGGTGCTGGTAGGTGGATTTCATTACTTTTGGCCAGAGTCAGGCCAGCTGCCTTATCCTGTTTTAGTCCTAATGTAGCTTCGCTGCAGGCTGTAGCTTCACATGTAAAGAACAGTGCAAAGCAAATAAGCGCATTTCCCAAAATGTTGAGCCATTCCGTCTGTGGTTGCTGCAAAACTAAGTACCTGCACTTTGAAAGACAAATTTTTAAAGAAAAAAAACCTTGTTGGCAAAAGGTTTCATTTGTCCTCCCACATATTCCTACTTGACAGTTAGTAGAGTGAGTGTAAGCAGATGAATGTGCATGTGTGACCAATGAGTGACATTTAAAAGTCACCAGAGGGTCTGAGAGATATGTTTTCACAGTGCTGTAGCCCCCAAAAAACTTACACAAGTGTGCACACACATTTGTGCACTCTTACTTGCACTACATTGGTTGTGCTTTCTGCTAAGACCTCATACACCTGAGGATACATGGTGACTTTGAGCCATGTCTGTTGTATAGATGGGAGCGCAGTGTCTCTGATGTGTGTAAATGTAGGATTTCCCTTCCTTTCTCTTCTGTTCTTACCTTGTTACCTACCATTTTGTCAAATTTCTGAGACAAATAACGACTACATATCGAGCAGAGTATTTTTTATTTACATCTGAGAAACGGAGTCTGAAATCCTAAGGCATTACAAAATATGTTATATCATCATGTGTTGTGTCTGTGCTACATGTAAGCTCAATTTAGCAGCAAGCCTCTAGATATTTGCACTATAATACAAACAGAGCCAATGTGAATTGAGATGATTTTTTCATAAGTATGAGGGAAAACCACAAAAACACTGCAGATACATTTACAGAGATACACTTAAAGTGGATGTCACACAAAATATTCAGTTGCACACTTTGAATTAATGGTCAACAATAAAGGTGAATGGTGCTAAAAAAAAATTAAAAATGACAGTAAAAATGTAATTAGCTATCCAAATCTAACAGTTTGGCTACTCACACATAACCCCCAATGCAATTTTTGGACTATTAGCAAAATAGGCAGTACTTCCCAGAAATGTTTGAGCAGAAATATATTAGTCTAAGCTTGGATATTTGTGTGATAATGTGTGCTTTTGTGTTTGAAAGTGTGTGTGTTCCCAGGAGTGTGCTCTGCCTGTCAGACACAATTTGCTGACCAGGCAGCTCTACAAGGGCAGAGCTAGGATCTCTCTCCACATACTCACACAGACAAACACATACACTGCTCCCTATTTACTCATCAGCACGCATGTACACACACAATCTTACGGCACATGTGTCACACATCTGCATGCACCCCACTGGTATTTGCAGCCATTTTATATTTTCGGTCTCCCTATCTTAACTATACAAGTAATGAAGCAAAGTTATTTTTTCCATTTCTTTTCTTTAATTTGATGAGTTGAATTCATTTTTGAAATACACTCTTTATGCAGCTGATAAGTACGTACAAACCAGCAGGGGACCTGTGAGAGACCTGAGTCTGTTTCCGTGTTTGTCTCCATGTAGGTGACACAACTGGTTCTTGTGGTGACCCTGGCATTCCCTCTCATGGTTCAAGAGAACAAACAGATTTCAGGATCCGTTCTAAGGTCTACTTTAACTGCTCAGAGGGCTATGAACTTATTGGTTCTTCAGAAAGGATGTGCTTCCCCAATGGGACCTGGTCCGGCACACAACCCTTCTGTAAACGTAGGAGGATACTTTTAATTGATCTAAACCTCTCCTAACCCAGCACATTGTCAGTTATTCAATTATAGATCCACTATCTTGAGTCTTGAAACTTACTGAGATCTATCTTATTCTTTTTCCATTCCTCTGTCCCACAGCTGTTCAGTGTGGTAACCCTGGCACTCCCAGTAATGGCAAAGTATTTCGTTTGGATGGAACAACATTTTCTCACTCTGTCATCTACTCCTGCATGGATGGCTACCTGCTCACTGGTGCCAGCACCAGGCAGTGTCAAGCCAATGGTACCTGGTCAGGCGCACAGCCCAACTGTACAAGTAAGTTACCTGCTGAGATTTGGCTAATAGACTGATACATTATATTTACAGATAGTAAATAGTTTACAAATGGTGTGCCATAGGCAAAGACAGTTCTATACATTACATGTGCATTACATTTGTTGGTGTACCTTCAATATTTTGTGCATGGAATCATGAGGTGACTTGGAGGTGTAAGAGCTTTCAACTGTAAGCAATAATTATACTATATATATATATATATATATATATATATATATATATATTATATATATATATTTGTGTGTGTGTGTGTGTGTGTGTGTATATATATATATATATATATATATATATATATATAATCAGAGTATTAAATCTGCTTTGCGATGACATAAAAGTCTGCAACCCATAAAGATCACCAAATTCTGGGTGTGAGATTATAAGGCGAAGGCGACGCTGTTTTATACCCACTTTAAATTATTCTGCCACAGTGTAGGATCTGAGTAATGAAATGAGCCTCAAATCTTTATGCTTTTCCTACATACTTTATAGAGTGACGTGAATAACCTTGGTCGTTGTTTACTTTAGTTAATTTGCTTTTTGACCTCCGTGAGAAAAATCCCAAAGACTAAATATCCATAACACAACATTCCCATATGAGATGTAAGAAAAGCTGTAGTTGAACAAGTGTTGATCAGTGCTGCATGTTTACCTTGCAGTGTGGAATTTACCTGCTTGGATGTAAAAAATGGATGCAACAGGAAGCATATAACACTGAGAATTAATTATACCTACTAAAAGATGCTTGTTACATACATTCATACAACTATTTAATTAAAAATGGGACACCACATAAAGAGAATACCTATATTATATTAATGTTTTCCACTATCTAGTTGTATTTCTGACTTTAATGCACTATGCAAAAAATAACCTCTGTTTTCAACAGAAGTGACCAAGAGGTAAAAATATGAAATACTAGAAATTTTTAGATTTGGGTTTCTGGAAGGAAAAAATATATAAGAATACCTGATTTAAAGGAAATGGCTTTTACAGTAGACTACCCCACATTTATTAACAGGCATGACACTATCTGGGGTGGGTTTAGAAGCATTTAAACTGCCTATTAGACTATGAAGGACAGTGCCTTAAAAGTACAGTCTGGGGAATCCTAATGCTCCTTAAAAGAGTCCCAGGACAACCTCGGCCATTTTTAATATCACTGTTGTTTCATTCATGAGAAGTGAAACCCACACAGAAATGTGATGAGATCACACAGTCTGATCAGGAATTCAATATCAACTGTGAACTCACAACATTCAAGACAAGAAGCTTTATTGTAGATAATTATTTAATTGTAGTCTAGTATAATGGTTTTTTTAAACAGGGATTCTTGAGGCATAATTTTCAGATAGTTTCATCTAGGTATAATCTGATCGGTATTTATTTAGGGTGAGGATATTTTGCACACTTCACCTCCTTTGTGCCCTACCTTCCCTTTCCTCTTTCTTTATCTGTTAGTTTATTACTTCTGTCACCTTTGGTGTCCTCTTTCTCCTGTTCTTTATATTGGAATTACTTGTATGAAAAGAGCCTAGATAAAGGAGTAATAAGAAAATTAAAATTAAAATTATCTTGTGCCATAGCATGACCTGTAAAGTAATCTTGATCTCTATCCCATTTTGTTCACTCTAACCCCACTTGTCCACCTCTGTAGTGATAAACTGTGGTGATCTGGGTGTGCCAGCTAATGGCCTTCGCTATGGCGAAGACTTCACCATTGGTCAGAATGTTTCCTTCCAGTGCCAGCCAGGATATAGAATGGAGGAGGATGGATCACCTGTGAGGATGTGCACCCAAAATGGGACATGGAGTGGAAATATGCCTATATGTACAGGTAAATTGTACAGTAAAACCCTCAACTCTGCTTAAGCCCTAAGCAGTACATATGCTACAATTAGAACCAGTGTTGGGTGTAATGTGTCCCCTGGGAGTAACGTGTCACTCTAATCACATTACATTTTTCAGTAATGCAGTAATGTAACACATTACTGTACTAAATTCAGTAATCACATTACATTTACTTACACTGGGGGAAATAATTATTTGATCCCCTGCTGAATTTGTAAGTTCGCTCACTTACAAAGAAATGAACAGTGTCTAAATTTTATGGTAGTTTCATTTTAATGGAGAGAGACAAAATATTAACCAAATGATTTGCATGTCGTGGATTGAAATAAGTATTTGAACCTCTGCAACCCAGCCAGAATTCTGGCTCCCACAGATTGGCTGTGTGCCCATGTTGCACACAGATTACAATCAATCAATCAATCAATTACAGATACTCCTGATCTCAACTCATTATGTGTATAAAGCACACCTATCCACAGAATCAGTTTCTTCCATTCCAACCTCTTCACCACCATGAGCGAGACCAAAGAGCTGTCAAGCACGGAGGTGGAAACATTATGCTTTGTGGCTGTTTTTCTGCTAAGGGTACAGGACAACTTCACCGCATTGAAAGGCCAATGGATGGGGCCATGTACTGTAAAATCTTGGACGAGAACCTCCTTCCCTCAGCCTGAACACTGAAGTTGGGTCGTGGATGGGTCTTCCAGCATGACGATGACCCAAAACATACCACCAAGGCAACAAAGGAGTGGCTAAAGAAGAAGCACATTAGGGTCATGGAGTGGTCTAGCCAGTCTCCAGACCTCAATCCTATAAAAAATCTATGAGGGAGGTGAAGCTTTGAGTTGCGAAGCGGCAGCCAAGAAGCCTAAAGGATTTAGAGAGTTTCTGTAAAGAGGAGTGGGCCAAAATCCCTTGTGAGATATGTGCAAACCTGGTGACCAACTACAAGAAACGTCTTACCACTGTGCTTGCCAACATGGGTTTCTCCACCAAGTACTAAGTACTAATTTTTTTTTTTTGGTCGATATTCTGTCTCTCTCCATTAAAATGAAACTAACATAAAAATTAGAGACTGTTCATTTCTTTGTAAGCGAGTAAACTTACAAATTCAGTATGGGACCAAATAATTATTTCCCCCACTGTAGGTATTATTGCAACTGATCAATGTTCTAAAATACATGTATGTTATATTAACAGCAATTCCAGCAATGTAAAAGAGACAGATTAGAACCAAACATAAAAATATCTATACATTTTCTGCATCACTAACTGAATGTATACAAATTCCTGTGAGAATGCAACATGTATATTTCCTAGTTTTATACTTTATTCACATTGGCCAAAGCTAAAAGTGTAAAACTGACAGAGGTCTCATAAATTCATTTAGTTTTCAGAGTTTTATTTAGCAGTGAATGAACCACATAGATGGAGTTCTAGATGATTTCCTAAATGACCATACTATGGCTGGTCACGTTAGAATCCTTGAGGGTCTCAAAATTACTTTCACAAGACCTGGAGTTTTAACCTCATATTTTCTGCTGTGTCCTGATAGAATTGGAGCTTTTGGAATAAAATGTCCAACAGTTGCTTGTGGAATGTAACCAAAAAACAAACAAACAAAAAAAACAACAACAAAAAAACCCCCCCAAAAAACATATTGTGGCCATCATCACCCTCTGAACTTGACCCTAATAAGTACCAGTGGAGAATCCTTAAAAGGACAATATACCTGCAAAAACTAGCTCTAGGATTCAATACCCACATTCTAAAATGACAGAGAAATTGTTTACCTACAAGTATAGGTTGAGGTCTGGAGACCTCTGGAGTCCTTAGTTGCCTTGGTGGTATATTTTGGGTCATTGTCATGCTGGAAGACCCATCCACAACCCATCTTCAGTGTTCTGGTTGAGGAAAGGAGGTTCTTGTCCAAGATTTTACGGTATATGGTCCCATCCACTGGCCCCTCGATGTGGTTCAGTCGTCCTGTACCCTTAGCAGAAAAACAACCCCAAAACATAATGTTTCCTCCTCCTCCACTGTGAGGATGGTGTTCTTTGGGTCATACTTAGCATTAGCAACAAGCTCCTCCCATGTAGTTTTGGGCTGATCCCCCACCTTTCTCATGATCATCCTCACCACATGAAGCAAGATCTTGCATAGAGCTCCAGACTGAGGGCGATTGATGGTCATTTTATATTTCTTAAATTTCCAAATAATTGCACCAAAAGTTGTCACCTTCTCACCAAGTTTCTTGCTGATGGTCTTGTAGCCCATTCCAGCCTAGTGCAGGTCTACACTCTTGTCCCTGACATCCTTTGACAGCTCTTTGGTCTTGCCCACAGTGGTGGAGAGGTTGGAATGGAAGAAAATGATTCTGTGGACACACAGATTATACACATAATGAGTTGAGATCAGGAGTATCTGTAATTGATTGACTGATTGCTCCCCTACAACCCAGCCAGAATTCTGGCTCTCACAGATTGGATGTACAAATACTTATTTCACTCAATGCAAATCAATTTATAACTTTTATGTAATGTGTTTTTTTCTGGATTTTTGGCTGATTCTTTCTCTCTCCATTAAAATGAAACTACCATAAAAATTAGAGGCTGTTGATTTCCTTATAAGTGAGCAAAGTTACAAATTCAGCAGGGGATCAAATAATTACTTTCCCCATTGTATATAATTAGTAAAATTTGTGTCACTTTGAGCTGACCATGAAGGAAACATGGAATTTCCAAAAAAAGTTGATAACCATCGTTGTGATACCCATTATCTCCGACTAGATTTTTAGGTTTTGTCAAGGCAGCTAACACAAAGAAAACCTGGCTGTGTTGAACTTGCTTCTTAGTCCACCCCTCTAAAGTCAAACTTTAGATCTTAAGGTTAAAAAGCATATGCTTTATGGCCTGCTACTTGTTTTTCCACACAGGTAGAACACTTAAAAATGTGGAAAAGCCAGCTTTACTCGATCTGTAGTAAAAGATTCAGTTAAAGATTGTAGCAACCAAACGGGCTGGTCACTTGGACTATGGGCAGTTTTGCACCAGCGAAGGCAAAGACTCATGGAACTTTTAATATTCTTATTCAAGTTGTTTAGTAAGCAGTGTTGTCATCATTATTATAATTATGCTGTGTTTGTTCTTTGATTGTTGTGGATGATGTGCGATGTGTTTTTATGGCTGAGAGCAATGCTAATTTTGCTGGCAAACTGCCATCATGACTGAGGTCATGTTCATGTTTAAATGTTAGAAATAACCCTTTGGCACCCCCTACTTCCAGCAGCCTTAGTTTGTGTATATACTATCATAAACATATACTATTGGAGTGAATTGGAAATTCTTAAACTTCTTTCCCCCCCAATATTCTCAGTTTCTTTCATTATGGGCTGCTTCATGCAATCCATCAACATCCAGTAAAATTGACCATAAAACTATGCATATTCAATGCTGATAGTAGTATCATACTTACAGTCCTATACTCTTGCTTAAGAGGGCCAAATGCCATTTTTGAGAAGAACATCATTCATTCTGAAAACCAGGCAGTTCACAGTACTAATATGTGTTCATTTGTTCTTACATTTGAAAAAAAAAAAAAAGAATTAATTGGATCATGACCATAACTGTAACCCTGACCCTATGCTATCAGATTTGTTTTTTAATTGTTCTTTAAAATCTTGGCAAACAAAAACCAAACCAAAACAAAAATCATTCTAACGTTTAACTAATATAGGGTTAGGGTTAGGGTTGGGGTCATCACCAACATAGACCTCACAGGATTAAAGACTAGTTCTGCAAATTCAGACTATCAGTGACACTACTGTTATGCCATTGAATGGTATCCTTATACACTGGGTCACTTAATGTTTAAATTATATATAATGGGAAGCTACTTTCCACTGCTCCCTTGTCACAAGGTGTCACCACAGCAGGTATCCTTGCTTGTTTGATTTGGTAGAGTTCTTACATCAGATGCCCTTCCTGATGCAACCCCAAAGGGGATATGTGTCTCCAGCTGGGCTGCTTCAACTGGAATTGAACCAGAAACCTTTTGTGTGCAAAACAAATGTGTTAACCACTACAGTATGGAGCCACAGGCTAATTTTGTGTAATAATATATAATATAACAATGCATGATAACTGACCAAAAAGAAATATAATGTAAATTTGTAAAAATGCCAGTGAACAGCAGCTGACTAGAGAATATGCTGCATGGAGAATGAGGTTGGAGGACAAGAGCTGTTGGGGCAGCCACAGCCTGACTGATGAAACACGTAAGTCATTAGGACATATTCATATGCTGATAGAAAAAGTGCTCAGTTCATGGCAAATTGCCTTCAAGGCATGTGTTACCTGGAAGCTATGTCTCACACACACTATTATGGACAAACATATACAGTACAAAGTATTGCTTTGAAGGAAAGGGCCAAAACTTTAAATCGGTTAGGTTTTTGATTTCCTGCAGGGTCAGCAAGCCTGTGCCTCCAAACCTTTGATGATAAATGACCGTCCACTCACCTAAAATGGGAATTTTTTCAAAGAAATGTGGTAATTGACTCATTTTTCATATAATGCTTGAACAGAAAAAAGTTTCCTCTTGACAGGACAGCAGATCAAAAAGAAGCCCCAGCCAAGGACATCTGCAGCCGTAGCCATAATTGTCACAGCCTCTGCTGACTTATACATGAACAATATCATTGTGTGGACTGTGGTTCCCTGTTGCAAAGGCGAGATACAGCAGCAAGGCACGGCATATTGCTTGTCTTGTTACTGTTGATTGTTTGATATTGTGTGAGGTTTTTCCTTCCCACACAGACAAACACAATAAACAATACAACCAGGGTTCCTTTTCATATGAATATACAAATCTGCATAGTCCATTCCACTCAGTGAGCATGGCTGGCAGATTGTAGTTCTTATAACTAAAATTCAGCCACTATTGTCTGAATCTGAAACTGAATATTGGATGCAAACTTGACTCCAAAAGAATAATAATTTCAACTGTGAATCATTTGTTTGCTAAAATGTGCTGAAATGACTAACTTACACAGATCAGACATAACATTATAACCACTGACAGGTCAAGTGAATAACACTGATTATCTCTTCATCATGGCACCTGTTAGTGGGTGGGATATACTAGGGAGCAAGTGAAAATTTTGTCCTCAAAGTTGATATGTTAGAAGCAGGAAAAATAGGCAAGCTTAAGGATTTGAGCCAGTTTGACAAGGACCAAATTATGATGGCTAGACAACTGGGTCAGAACATCTCCAAAACTGCAGCTCTTGCGGGGTGTTCCTGGTCTGCAGTATCTATCAAAAGTGGTCTTTCATGGAAGAGAAGAAAGCCATTGTTGAAAGAAAGCCATAAGAACTCCCATTTGCAATTTGCCACAAGCCATGCAAGGGACACAGCAAACATGTGGAAGAAGGTGCTCTGGTCAGATGAGACCAAAATTGAAATTTTTGGCCTACATGCAAAACATTATGTGTGGTGGAAACCTAACACTGCACATCAACCTGAACACACCATCCCCACTGTGAAACATGGTGGTGGCAGCATCATGCTGTAGGGATGCTTTTCTTCAGCAGGGACAGGAAAGCTGGTCAGAGTTGATGGGAAGATGGATGGAGCTAAATACAGGGCAATCCTGGAAGAAAACCTGTTGAAAGACTTGAGACTGAGGCGGAGGTTCACCTTTCAGCAGGACAACGACCCTAAACATACAGCCAGAGCTACAATGGAATGGATTAGATCAAAGCATATTCATGTGTTAGAATGGCCCAGTCAGAGTCCAGACCTAAATCCTACTGAGAATCTGTGGCAAGACTTGAAAACTGCTGTTCACAGACGCTCTCCATCCAATCTGACTGAACTGGAGCTATTTT
>VUQI01051333.1:0-12533 GCA_015106735.1 Paratilapia polleni | reverse complement strand
AGTATGTCCCCATATGGGGACAATGGGTTTATTTTATAGCATAACTCAATAAAGTCAACATTGCTTAAGATAGTATAAAACATTATGGAGCAGGATGAAGTATAAGGTGCAAAAAGCCAAAAATGTAATGTCCCCATATGAGGATACAGGGTCTCAGGAGGTTAAGATTAAGCTCATTTTCATTAAAATGAGTCATCCTCCAGTTTGGACTAACAGCACTGGTCTCTATGTGCAGCTGGAGCATTGCCTTCAGTGATAATAACATGTCGTCGTACTCTCCTCGCTGTAGTGTGCAGACATGTTGGACTACCTGGGTGTACCATGGGTGACAGCTGCTGGAGAGGCTGAGGCCATGTGTGCTTACCTGGACTCACAGGGCCTGGTGGACGGATGCATCACTAATGATGGAGATGCTTTCTTGTATGGAGCCCGCACTGTATACAGGAACTTCAATATGAACAGTAAAGTATGTTTGTCAAAGTTAATCTCAAGAGTAATAAGATGTAGTTACTTGTGTTTATCATTTGTTTGTCACATTGCAGACTGTGTGTATTTAAAAAAAAAAAAAAAAAATCACAGATAAATTCAAACTGAAAATTATCCTTCTCTAACGTGTGGAGTTTTTATCCTGCAGGACCCTCAGGTGGACTGTTACCAGACTTCTCGAGTGCAAACAGAGTTAAACCTGTCCAGAGAGAATCTCGTTGGTCTGGCCATTCTCCTTGGCTGCGATTATATTCCCAAGGTAGGGAGGACACCTTAATCTGAAATTTGCTAGAACAAAATCACTAATATGAATGCTTTGTGGTCACCACATGCTTCCCTGTATCCACAAGGGGATACCGGGTGTCGGCAAAGAGCAGGCCCTGAGGCTTATTGGGACACTGAAAGGACAAACACTCCTACAAAGGTTGAAAACACACATACACACACTGCAGATTGTTTTCTTGCTTTTTTTGATCGTCTCTGTGTAGACTGTATTAAAGGTTGCGTTTGTGCTCTTTCTGATAACTACAGGTTCATCCAGTGGAAGGAAGAGACCACAGATGTGTCTGAAGGAGGTGTAAAGAAGGTTCCTCACTGCAACTTGTGTCGACATCCTGGTGAGCAGTGCCCTGCTTTGAACTCTGACCCCAGCTCCTGATCCCGTGGCTAATTTAAAGCCATTTAACCCGTCATGTCAAAACATGCACGTACGTGAGAGATTTCAGCAACTGAGACGCCTCAGTGACTGTTACTCTTTCATTATCAGGCTCAGCAAAGACTCATGAGCGTCACGGATGCGTGCTCTGTGACAGTAAGCGCTTCTGTCAGCCTCAGGACTTTGATTACCAGTGTCCATGTGACTGGCACCGCTACGAACAGACCCGCCAGGCCTTGTCTTTTGAGGCAAACATCAGGAGGTGAATTAACAACAGCTTAATGTCATCACATAAATACTGAGTGTAAATGCAGAAAACTGAAAATATAAAAATAAAAAAGTGGAATGGCATGAGAAGTGCAAGTCAACATATCAAAAGGAAGTTAAGAGATAAGTAATGATCTTTCATAGGAAATGATGGGGTTAGGGTTATTGATTAGATGATTGTAAGAAGATAAAGTGGTAACATTTTTGCAGACAGAGTAATGGCTAAAGCAAATGTTAAATAACATAAATTTTCCATCATTTGATAAATATTTAGACTAAACAGACGAGTTCTTCTTTTGCAGGAAAACACTGGCAAGTCAACATTTCCCTTTTACGGAGGTACGCTTTGATCTCTTTTTTTAATTTTATTTTTTTTATTAAATAACTGGTAGGCTAATCTGACTCCTTTTTAATACTTAAACTGCATCTTGCAGATCATTCGTGAGTTTCTGTTTTCCAAAGATAAGCCTGTGTCGCATTTCAAGAGGAGGCAGCCGAATATGCTGCTGATGCAGGTAATGGGTTTGTAAATTATTCAGAGTGAGGTCATCTGCTCAGCGGGCTGCATGTGAGCATTTGTGTTTTGTTTCTCTAGAAATTCGCCTATGACAAGATGGAGTGGCCAAAACACTACACCAGCGAAAAGGTGTTAGTCTTGATGACCTACGCCGAGATGATGAACAGAAAATATGGAAGAGACATGTCCTCCCAAATTAAGCCCATCCGGTAGTTTTACAGTTTTCACAGGGCAAATAAGGTATCACCTTGATGATATTGTTAATATAAAGAGATTACATACTTAACTTACAACCCCTTTCTTCCTGCAAAAGAATATTTAAACCAAGAGTGAGGAATGGCATTGCTTGCTTCGAAGTCATCTGGAGAACACCAGGTTAGTTTAAATCTCACAATGGAAAAAAAAAAAGCATCATCACTCATTAATTTAGACTGGTCTTCATCTCACAGTATAAGATGAGAGGGGAAAAAATAAACGATATTCAAGAATACAATCCTGATTTGAGTGTAAAACGTAGTGTGTTTAGTGGAGGTTGGGGTGCAGGGTGCTTGTCACCGAGTTGTCTGTTAGTGACTGGCTGTGAGGTGGGGTTCAGAGGTGATAGGTCAGTCACAACAGACACTAGGTGCTAAAGTGGCTTCCTCCCTGAGCTGGGAAATCTGTCATGTTAAAGTCCACTTAACTAACAAGCCCATCTGACATGAGTGGCCTGAGAAAGTCTGTCAGCTAACTCAGATTATACTATATCAGAGGAAATATTCATATGCGATAAATAATTGCAGGAAAGATATAAATTTAGAAATTACACAAATGAATAAATATTCTAAATTAACAAGTTTAAGTGGAAATTACGAATCCATGGTTTTATAATGGAAACAGTGACTTGCAGTTTGATTACTGGCTATAAACTCTAATCCTCTGGTCGAATACGGTTAGGTCCATAAATGTTTGGAGAATAACTAATTTTTTGTAATTTTGTCTCTGTACTCCACCACTGTGGATTTTAAATCAAACGATGAAGATGTGATTGAAGTGCCGACTTTCAGCTTTATATTCAAGGGGTTTAAAAAAAGTACTGCATTAACTGTTTAGGAATTACAGATATTTTTATACACAGTTCTCTACTTTCAGAGGCTCAAAATTGAGGTGAGGTCCAAATAGATGTCAGTGCAAGTGAAGGAGTCCATTATTGGGCTGAAAAACCAAAAAAGAAAAAACCCATCAGAGAAATGGCAAAAACTTTAGGAGAGAATCTACAATCTGGTTCATTCTTAAAAAGCATGAATGCAATGGCCATTTCAACAACACCAAAAGGCCTGAAAGACCAAGACAGACAACTAAAGTGCATGATGACAGAATTATTTCCATGGTTAAGAAAAAACAACTTCACAACATCTAACCAAGTCATGAACACAAGGAGGTAGGTGTATCATTGTCAAAGTCTACAATCAAGAGATGAATGGAATTACAGAGAGTTTACAAGAAGGTGCAAACCACTGGTTACATTCAAGAACAAGAAGGCCAGATCAGACTTTGAACAGATGAAACCAAGATTTGATTAATTAATTTGTACCAGAATGATGAGAAGAGAAAGTTATGGAGGAGAGAAACAACTCATGATCTGAAGCATACCACATTATCTGTCAAACATGGTGGAGGTAATGTTATGGCATAGGCATGTATGGCTGTCAGTGGAACCAGGCCACTAGTGTTTACTGATGATGTGACTGCTGATAGAAGTAGCAGGATGACTTGTGAAGTGTACAGGGCTGTACTCTCTGCTCAGATTCAGCCAAATGCTACAAAACTGATCAGATGGTGCTTCACAGTGCAAATGGATAATGACCCAAAGCAAAATGCAAGCACAACCCAAGATTTTCTCAAGGCAAAGAAATAGAATATTCTTCAATGGCCAAGTCAGTCACCTGATCTCAACCCAACAGAGCAGCTTTTCAGTTATCAAATACAAAACTGAGCACCTAAAGACCCACAAGAACATGCAGTAAAACCCTAGCAGAACATCTCAAGGGAGGAAACGGCATTTGGTGATGATGATTTCTAGACTTCAGTCATTGACAGCAGAGGATTTTCATCTAGGTATTGAAAACAGTCCTTAAAATTGTTAGTTTTTCCAATTACTTTTGAGCCTCTGAAAATGGGGAACTGTGTATAAAAATGGGTGTAATTCCTAAACAGTTAATGCAAAAATTTTTGAACCCCCTTGAATTAAAGCAGATACTCTGCACTTCAATCACATCCCGATTGTTTGATTTAAAATCCAATGTGGTGGTGTACAAAGGCAAAACTACAAAGTGTGTCATAGTCCAAACATTTATGGACCTAACTGTATCTAAATCTGACAATCTTATCTCAATTCAAAATAGGAAAATGTAGCTGAATTGGGTGGAAATAGAAGTTTGTTTGAGATACATATTGATCTAAAAATGCTTAAGTACATTAAGTACTTTATCTCCATTGATTATGCAAAAGACTAATGCTAAAACTGCCTATCTCTCAAAAGAGAATGTTAATCTCAAGATTTGTACTTCCTCGTTAAATAAAGGTTAAAAAAAACCTGAATGTATTCCAAAATCATCCCAGATTAATGAATGGAAGCTGGTATATAAGTAAGGGCCAGAATATGAAAAAGTTTCATGGTTTCAGATCCTCAAATGTGAGAACTTCTTATCTTTGTTACGGTAAATTCAGTATTTAGAGGTTCTGGCTCGTCAGTCAGACAAAACAAGACATTTAATGGCATTGTGGCAATTAATGATTAATCAAAACCGCAATTATTAGTTGCAGCTTTAATGTAAAGTTAGAGGAGTGAGCTGTATTTACTCTCTATATATAGGGTAAATAAAAAACAAACTGGAGCTGATCTTGATGTTGTTTCTGCAGAACATTTTGTGTTTCCTGAGGATCGACCTGCAGAGGACCAACATGAGGTGAGGACGGTGGAGGAGGAGTCTCTGTTTCGTGTGGCCTACCCAGAGGTGGTAGAGAGCTACCTGAGAGACAAAGCTCTAGCTGAAGAGAACAAAACCAAGAGTAAGACAATGATTTTTTATTTTTTTTAAATATATATTCACTTTAAATGTACATTAGTTCAAAGGCATACAAAAAAAATTGGGTTGGTTATTTGTAATAAATGTCTCAATTTTAATTAAGTTTAAAAAACAAATTTCAAAATGAAAGCTCTAAGACTTCCCGCACTGTGCAGGGTTTAGAAGGGCATCTTGATCAAAGGCACCTGTAGTTTTAACTTGTTTTTCAAGACTGTTTATTAAAGCAGCTGTGACACCTGAAAATGTAGAGTTTGGCAGCTCAACTGGTTCACACCAGAGGCTTTGAATCATCTGAGATGTGCCTGTCTCATAGGCTCTGCTGTCACTTTATGCAGACTGAGCTTTGCACACACAAATCATCAGTACTGTGTAGATTTATTTCCTAATTTGCAGGAAAACTGGTCACAGAGATTGAAAAGGTTTTGCAGAATTAATTGTGTTAGGAGTGGTGGGAAACTAATTCAAATAAGCTTCTTCTGACAATCTGTCTCCTCTACAGAAAAGAAGCCAAAAAGTAAAAAGGAGAAGCCGTCTGATGCCTCTCATGGTTTATCGGACCTCTTGGCTCAGATGACCCTTCAGAGTTCCTCTTCATCAAATGCTACCACTCAACAATCAATGCTGCTCCCTACGGTGGCAAGCACAGATAAACCAGAAGTGGTGATTTTGGACACACCAGTGTGCCATAAGCAGAATGAAAGAGGAAAAGAAGATCGCTCCAGCCTGAACGATTGCCCCAACACTCCTCTGTCTCGTGCTGACTCAGTGGCTGCTGCTTCACCTTCTGTCTCTGCTGTAATTGAAGCTCTGCACCTGAGTGATATTGACTGGGGTGCTTCGTCCTTCACATCTTCTCCATCTCAGCAAGCAGCTACAAACCGCTCCACTGGGCCCGAGCTAAATAAAACCACAGACAGTGAAACAGAGGGCAAAAAATCAGAGCAGAAAACCTCAAGTGATGTCACACCAGCAGACTCCAGATCTGATTCAGAGCTGTGTTACTCAGAGTGCCCTCTAAGGGACCGGGTGCTGATGAGGAATACAGCCAAAACTGTGAATCAGGTATACTGTGATGCTGTCAAGTCAAAGTCAAAACCCAATGGACACATTTCCAGTGAAGGCAGCAGTGATTTGTCAGGGAAAGAATCTGCTGTTAAGAAAAACGAAGCACTCGCAGAAAAAAGCCAGTGTGTAGAAAATGTATCGCAGACAGAAAAGCCTGCAGTAAAAGCTCAAAGTAAAACGAAGGAAACATTTAACGACTCCCAAAAGCCTTCTCACAAATATAAATTTGTCAGAACAGCTATCCAATCATTGGCTGTCCCACCACAGAGGTGCCACTCTGACCCAGGTCCAAGTGACAAGATGGACAAGAGTGCGCCACGGACCAACAAAAAGAGTGTGTGTATGAGCGTGAGTTCATCCAGCGAGGACAGTGACGTGGAGAACCAGCAGTCTGGACTTCAAAGACGGACAAAACCCAAGCCTGTGCACAAGATCACGGGCGGCTTTATTTCAGACTTCCCGCTGAACCTGATTTCTTTCCCTGGAGCGACCAAACCAAGAACTGCTCATAGTCTTCAGTTAGCAAGACAAAAACCTCAGAGCCACAGCGAACATTTTGTAAACAACAGCACACCTGTATCAACTAAAAACAACTGCCAGGACGTCCCAGCAGCAGACGTCGGTGGCGACATGTTCCTTGCCACTCCAGCCTCACCCGTCACCATGTTAGAGAGTGACGACTCTGTGATTTGTAGCGAGAGTCCGCTGCCACTGGCAGAGAGACTGAAGCTGAAATTTCAAAAGTAAGCAGCGTGGTTACAGGATGAAGGACAAAAACATATAAGCGGTTGTTCTCTTAACCCGGAAAGTTTAAACTTTGGAAATACACATTACATAAGCTCAAGTCTTTACTGCAGGGCTGCACGGCTTCAATGCTGCGTTGCACACCAGACATTTTCAGTCTTAATATTTTATATGTGAACCGCTTAATTGAGAAAAGTGAATACATTTTGCAATAATGTTACTGTGATTATGAATGAAGCTTTCTGTAAAACAGAAGGGACCACTGTGCACAAATAAAGTTTTAAATATTTAATACTAATCATGAATGAGATTCAGTTTTAACGCACCAGAAAGAGGTTGTGGATTAGCAGAGGTTAAGTGTTAAATACCCACTGATGGCACCACATGTGCTTGTTTTCTCCCACCGCTGTTTGACAGAGGTACAGGGAGGAGACCCTGCAGCTGACAGGAGGCACAGAAGAGGCTGAGCCATTGGTTTTTACAACCCAACAGTGTTGGTCTCCTTGATCCTGAGTGAGGCCTCACACCTTTTCAGACATGAAAGGTCTGGCAGGAGCTCGGTGACAGCTGCATCCTCTGTCCAAATAACAACGGTGTCCCATAGCACTGGCTCTTTAATCTCGCTCTCTCTTTTTTTTTTTTTTTATTAGAATAACAGCTTATACACACAAAATATCAGTTTGTCAGGTCCAGTTGGTCTTGTAGGGTGAGTGGGATTTGTACACATTTAAAGTAAAGTTTAAGTACAATGACAGTCACTTTTAATAATTTATAGACAGGACAATGGTAATAGTTTGGCTGTGCAAGGTTATATCTTTACAAAGTTTATTCTAGTCTGTATTTTGGTTATTTAACTTCGACTCTGAAGACACAAACAGGCCTGCCTTACCAGAGAGGTGTGAAGATCGCAGGTGAAGGAGCATCCTTCATTAGACAAATCACATCAAACTGATAATTGTCGTCAGGCAGACTTTAAAGAGTAAAGGAATCTAATTATTTTTCTTTCAATCACATTATCCCTCTATTTAGCCTTATTCACACCCCAGTGATAGACTAACGGACCATGTCATCTGGGAACGTCGAGTTTTGGCACCTGCGAGCTTCTTTGAACTTTTTTTTTTCCGCCAGAGCTGTGAACCTTTAAACCTCCGGAGATCAGCTTCTGTATAAAACCGCTTTGGCCAAATCACTTTCACACAATCTGCCTGCCACTCAACCTGAATGCCATCTTCGCTGCATGGTCGTCTGGATTTCTAACATGAACATGGAGGTGTTTACAGCTAAAATACTGTCTGAATGGAAGTGCCATGAGAGCGCCTTTGGAGAAAACCAAGAGTCACCTCAGCCCACCTCGCCGGAGTCCCCGGGGGACTCCATGTGCTCTTCACCGGAGATGTGCTACTCCAGCCAATATCAGGAGATCAAGGATTTATCCTTCACCTTCACGGGGCGAAAAGTGACTCCGGCACCTGCGCAAAGGCAATGCAAGCCAAAGATGTCCACCAAAAGACGCATGAAGGCCAGTGAGCGAGAGAAGATGCGGATGAGGAGCCTTGCAGAGGCTCTGCATCAGCTCCGCGACTACCTGCCGCCGGACTACAGCAAGAGAGGCCAGCCCCTGACCAAGATACAGACGCTCAAATACACCATTGAATACATCAACAAGCTTTCAGACCTCCTGAGCCGCGCGTAAAGGGACGCAAAATGGACCGCATCTGGACATTTTGTGAACTCAATCCGTTTCTTTTACTGCTGTTCCCTATTGTTGTTTTTTTTTGTTTTGTTTTTTTTGTCTGTTTGTTTTCTGTTTTTGTTTTTTTGCATTCACATGATGTAAATATTGTTTACTTTACTTGCACTTGGCAGTTGTTTTTGTATATGAAGCATGCCTTTGAAATTATGAATTCAGTGTCTGGCCATGTAGTTTATAGTTGCAGCCTTGGGTATGAAATGCAACTTTACAAACAGTTCTCATATTTCAGTGCAGAAATTGGAGAAGCCTTGTCATGCTTGATACAGCTTCTTAATCTCTTGTTTTTTGTATATTTTAGAATTTGAGAAGATGGTGTATTCTGTTTCTATATTGAATCGGGACAGAATCATAACTTTAATTTTGATATTTACTGGGAGATAAAAATTGCATCTACAGAATCAAATCTGATTAAAAAACACTACAGGTTATGCTTTACACAAAGTTACATGACGTTATGACTTAATTTACAGCTCGATTCTTAGTTCCGACACGGTCCATCTTTGAAGCTCATCCCACTTGAGCACCAAACAAATCCCATGCTAATTTAAATTATGAATATGGTTAGCCAAGAAAAACAAGGTCTTTGCTACAAATGGCAAGCATATCTAACAAGCATTCTAGCCACCACACAGCTGAAACAGTTTTGAACCTCTGCTGTGGGCATGTGCCAGTGCAACAACACGATTGGCTCAAATGTTTCCCAGTTCAGCTGCTGATTGGACTTTTTGGTGGCAGGGTGGGATCTTTGTTACAGAATCCTGCCATAGATTTCTATTTCTCCTTAATGCTATATCTCTATTTTATGTCTCTGGTTCCAGTTTCAATATCAGACTAAGTGGCTTTCCATCAGTCACTTTTATATCGAGCGCCAGTCTAAATTGGTCAGTGTGAGTGCTATTATCAGACAGGTGCAAACCTGCCAGCTCCAGTTTGAAACCTTTCAACTTCTCAACTTTTTGTTACTTGTTTCACTTTGTACAGTTACATGCTGTAGATGGAAAGAGATTATTTAAGAAACTTGTGAAGAAAGTTCTTGGGTGTTTGTTCACAGCTAGTACCACTTTTAGGAGATCTTTTGATGAATCACCAACAGCCTGAAATAAAGCTCACTGGGTCATTAATTTGTTGTTGGGTGGTTTTCATGCTGGTTTATGGAGTGTTTCCATGTAAGTGCAATAGCAGATGTTTAGATCAGTATTTTTAGCAGCTTCTTAGGACAGCAACTTACTGTAAGGGAGAAGGGTTACTGTGTATTGTAACCAGATCTCATAGGACAGAAGGACAGAGTTAAGACCACTCTCTCAACACCCTATTCATCACACACACACATACTGAAAAATATATCTCCAATACATACCGATCATAAGTGGTCTACACTAGAGGCTACCATGTAACTGATTTCAGCAGGTATATTCACAATAGAAATCACTGAATATTTGAGTGAGGAAATGCTAATGCGAGAAAAAAGGTCAGACAGTAGTGAGACAGCTTAAGATGCAGGATTTGTAAAGGCTTAAAGGGTCCTCAAAAAGTCCTCCAGGATGCCGAGGGATCCTTGAAGTGGTTTAAGCCATCCTTGAGCAGATTCAAGGAGGTCATAAAGAAGTTTCAATTGTCCTTGAAGTGGTTTCCCTGGTCCTTTAGTCTGTCTGTAAGACTGTAAGGCCTCCATTGTCCCAGAATGCAGCAGTAAAAACAGATTTCACACCTGGCAAAAAGTAAAAGCAGTGTTTGATGCTGGTGAGATCAGTGAAAAGAGAAGGGTGCTGGTATATGTCTTTGGGAAAGAGTACGAGAGGGAGGGATGTTTAGGCTTTCTTGAAGTGTTTTCTGTGGTTCAGTTTGTTTTTATTGTCATTTTTCAACATGTTTTTTCATGTGGCTTCAGTGGTGTTTGAAGACGATGTGAAGATGTCTATCATTCAACCAAAATGCCCAGGTTCCTTAGAGAGGCTCCAGTGGTTCTCCTGGATGTTTTAGGTATTCTTGGGATGGTTCCACAGTGGTTCAAGTGGTTCTTGTTTTGGTTGAGTAGTTCTTTAGGACATGTTAAGGGGCTTTTTAAGTTGGCTAAAATGATCTTCAAGGTGCTCTCAATGGTGTTTAAAGAAACTGTGAATGCATTGTTGTGGTTCAGCTGAGGGGGCTCCAGTGTGATGTAGTAAATTAAATATTTTTGTTATTGTTGTAGTAATGACGGTTTGCAGGACTTTTATTGTGGCAGATCCACCAAGCCAACTCAATTTGCCACCTTTAAAAATAGACACTAATCTGTATTTACTATCATAAATAATCCCCCAGATCCAGATAGTGATCTGCGCTGTAGCTGTCCACCTACACATTTGATTACAGCACTGTGTCATGTTGTTCTGAACTTAATAATCAGCTGTAGTTATAAATACAGACACTGACTCACAGCTCTGCTATATGAGGATAAACTCAGAAAGCAGCAGCCTGGCACGCAGCTATTCCACAGCTAGCCTAATGTTAAACACATACACAGTGTTTTATAGTACATTTAGAAAAGGTTTGAATGGAAGATATTTTAAATTGGGTTGTGATTGGCTTAAAAAGCATTTAGATTGGGTTTAAACTGGTTTAGGGAGGGCTATAATGTATATACATTGTGTGAAGATGGGTTGAGAAGCAGTTAGATTATGTTAGAATGATATAAAAGATATGTACACTCACTGGTTATTCCATTAGGTACACCTGTTCAACTGCTCGTTAATGCAAATATCTAATCAGCCATGGGAGCAACTCAATGCATTTAGCCATGTAGACATGGTCAAGATGACCTGCTGAAGTTCAAACTGAGCATCAGAATGCAGAAGAAAGGCAATTTAAGTGACTTTGAACATGGTATAGTTGTTGGTGCCAGATGGGCTGGTCTGAGAAACTGCTGATCTACTGGGATTTTCCCACACAGCCATGTCTAGGATTTACAGGGACTAGTCCAAAAATGAGAAAATACCCAGTGAGCAGCAGTTCTCTGGGCAAAAATGCCTTGTTGACTACAGAGGTCAGAGGAGAATGGAGAGACTGCTTCATGCCAACAGCAAGGCAACAGTAAGTCAAATAACCTCTTGTTACAACCAAGGTATGCAGAAGAACGCGCAACACATCGAACCTTGAAGCAGATGGGCTACAGCAGCAGAAGACCACACTGGGTGCCACTCCTGTCAGCTAAGAGCAGAAAATGGAAGCTACAATGTACCAAAATTTGACAATAGAAGATTGGAAAAATGTTGCCTGGTCTGATGAGTCTCGATTTCTGCTGCGACATTCAGATTGTAGGGTCAGAATTTGGCATAAACAACATGAAAGCATGGATTCATCCTGCCTTATATCAACAGTTCAGGTGGTTTAATGGTATGGGCAATATTTTCTTGGCATCGTTTAAACACCACAGCCTACCACAGAGTATTGTTGCTGACCATGTCAGATGGAGAAGCGTGATTCGTCACTCCAGAGAACACGCTTCCACTGCTCTAGAGTCTAGTGGCGGCGTGTTTTACACCACTGCATCCGATGCTTTGCATTGGTGATGTAAGGCTTGGATGCAGCTGCTCGGCCATGGAAATCCATTCCATGAAGCTCTCTACGCACTGTTCTTGAGTTAATCTGAAGTTCACATGAAGTTTGGAGGTCTGTAGCTATTGACTCTGCAGAAAGTTGGCGACCTCTGTGAACTATGCGCCTCAGCATCTGCTGACCCTGCTCTGTGATTTTACGTGGCCTACCACTTCGTGGCTGAGTTGCTGTCGTTCCCAATCATTTCCACTTTGTTATAATACCGCTAACAGGACTTGACTAGCTCCTGAGAGCGACCCATTCTTTCACAAATGTTTGTAGAAGCAGTCTGCTTCTACAAAAGTGCTTGAATTTATACACCTGTGGCCATGGAAGTGATTGGAACACCTGAATTTAATGATTTGGATGGGTGGGTGAATACTTTTGGCAGTATAGAGTAGCTTT
>VUQI01051328.1:0-16768 GCA_015106735.1 Paratilapia polleni | reverse complement strand
AGAAGACCACAAAGGGTGCCACTCCTGTCAGCTAAGAACAAGAAACTAAGTCTACAGTTCGTATGGGTCCACCAAAACTGGACGATAGAAGATTGGAAAAATACTGCTTGGTCTGATGAACATTCGGATGGTAGGGTCAGAATTTGGCATAAACATGAAAGCATGAATCCATCCTGCCTTGTATCAGAGGTTCAGGCTGCTGGTGCTGTAATGGTGTGGAGATATTTTCTTGGCACACTTTGGGCCCCTTAGTACCAACTGAGCATCCACAGCCTTCCTGAGTATTGTTGCTGACCATGTCCATCCCTTTATGACCACAGTGTACTCATCTTCTGATGGCTGCTTCCAGCAGGATAACACATCATGTCACAAAGCTCAAATCATCTCAAACTGGTTTCTTGAACTTCACTGAACTCCATGGTCACCTTTGTGATGTGGCAGAATGGGAGATTCTCATCATGGATGTGCAGCCAACAAATCTGCAACGACTGTGTGACGCTATCATGTCAGTATGGACCAAAATCTCTGAGGAATGTTTCCAGCACCTTGTTGAATCTATGCCATGAAGAATTAAGGCACTTCTGAAGGCAAAGGTGGGTCCAACCCGGTACTAGCAAGGTGCACGTAAAAATGTGGCTGGTAAATGTATGTTTTCCAGCTATTAAAATTTTATGCGCTTATCCCCTGTACTGTGTACAAACACACACACATCAGACATGCTTTGTTTTTTTCAGGAATCTGACCTATTGTGATTCGTGACTCCTTTCAAAAATCTTGTTGCACAAATAGATTTTGGGAAGGATGATTGCGTTAGAGATTTTTCACATTCATTCAGTCACATTTTCTCTCACAGCAGAAATCTGCAGAGTGAAAATGGCTCGCAGCAATGTTGGTTTCTGGCTGATGCAGCCAGCTGGCATCTTTGCACATTTTGCTCTTGGTGAAGCTGAGCTCGATGGATCTTCCTTCCTCCTGGCAGAAGGTTTTTATTTTTTTTTTAGTTTTGTGATAAATATATTCTGAGATATTCATAAGGCCGTCCATGCTGTTTATTTAAAGATTGGTCAGTGCATGGATGAAGATGTTAAGGACTCATTTGTTGAGCAGGTTTCTGTTTTTATGCTTTTAGTAATGATCAGTTTCCAGTAGCAATAATAGACTAAAAATTGGGTGGCTATATTTATTCGAAGAGTGAAAATACAGGACAGGACTGACTGAATTAGAGTGCTCTAAATACTAGTTGATATGTTGTTGGCATGATTGCAGGGCAGGCGTATGTGAGGCTTTGCCATCTTCATTCATAAAGTCCAAATAGATTCAGAGAGACTCATTGTTGAGGTTTAAACCAATAGCACTGTAGTCTAGAATTATAACAACAACAATCAAGCAAAACAAAGAGGAGCTTCCAATTATCACCTACGTCACTCAGGCAATAATCAGCCAGTGCACAGGGGCCACTTTTGCTGCTACATACTGGTGATGCTGTCATATTCTGCATCATTCAACAGGCTTTTTAATGTGCAGGCAGTTATTACACGTGCATTATGCTGTTAGACACAAAAACATCCTAAATTCACAATTTAACTCCAACTCTTACTCTGAAAATGACCATTTACAGCATCATTTTAGCCAACTACTTTAAGTGAGATGACCCGACCATCAGGGAACATCCTTCAACCCCTCCTTTGGATACAGAGTGGGGCCACTGCAGTCTCCAGACAGGCTCATGTGCAATAATCCCACAAAGTCCTTACAGTCACCGGGTAATCTGGCAGGCAGACATCCCAGCATGAAGGCCACACATTCCCACATCAGCACCATTTATTGTCACCTCCACAGAGTCAGACCACAACCAATATCACAATTTATACCTATTTGTAAGACAAATCAGTTTCTACACTGCTCATTTGCTGATGTGCCTGCAGACAAGAAAGCACTTCCTGGTCCTGATATTTTACCTGTCAACATGTTGTTGGGGCAGTCTGTTATTAGACACATGCATCATTATCGCCGTAGAGTTCGACCTTGTTAACCTTAACACACTACATGCTCTTATGTGACTCATGTTTAATCTGTATCCTTAATCCACCATTTCCAAACATATGACTCGCTGGGGTTTACAACCTTGTACTGAGTAGAGCTATTTTCATGAGAGGAGTATTTACAGTTAGAATACATGAGTCACTGTCTTATGAAGCAAGTTGTTTCTGGAAATGCATTGTGAATTGCATATCTCACATATTAATATGAAAACCAAGAGTCCACAGTCATCATAGACTGTATATAAAAGATGGACAAACCTTCATGTCTAAAAAGTGGAGCCAGTACAGAAATGGCTGGAACCTGCACTCTTCTTAATGACCAGCAGGGGGGCCTAACAGCAAGAAGGTCCTGAGTTCGAATCCACCATCTGGCTAGGGCCTTTCTGTGTGGACTTTGCATGTTCTCCCCGTGTTTGCGTGGGTTCTGTCCGGGTACTCCAGTTTCCTCCCACAATCCAAAGACGTGGGGTTAGGTTAATTGGTAATTCTAAATTGGCTGTAGCGTCTCTGTGTTAGCCCTGTGACAGACTGGTGACCTGTCCCACCTGCGACCCTGAATAGGATAAGTGGAAGAAAGTGGATGGATGGATGATTGTACTGAAGTTTTGCAGTCACATGATGTTAACTTGTCCACCATTTTGGATGTGTGACGATGTAGGGTCAATTGAATAAGGCCCCAGTCACACAGGCCTAGAGACTGGTCCGCGACCATCTGGCAACCACTCAGTTGCGAGGGAAAAATCTGTATTCCCAGACTGGTTGGTGAAAACCTCCTTATGATTGCTTTGGTTGCTTGCAGATTGCAACTGTCACCCGTAGTTTGCACGGAACATGCCGATTTGTTTGCAAACACTCTCCAAGCGACAGTGAAACTGTGAAAAATGCAACACAAACCAGAAACTGAGACTCTGCCTTCAAAGCAAAAGTTGCAGTTTGCACTGCACTTTGCCCAGTTTTACTACAGCTCAGCTAGTAGTTAGTGAGGGGTTGCAAACAAGTTACTGTCTTCCATGCCAAGTATGGGCGACCACGGCAATCTGCTGGCAACCAAAGCAATTACAAGGAGGTTTTTGGTGCAGCACCCTCTCTCTGACCGATTTCAACCAATGACAGCCAGCAACCTACAAGAACCACGCGCCAACCACTTGTGGAATACACATTTTGTCGGACAACTCTCGAGCAATGTTGCACACATCATGTGAGAAACCTCTACAGAGGTCTGTAGAAAAATGACCCTCGGCTTACTTGCTTTATGACCTCAGTAAACACTTTATTGATGAGTTTATAGGCTCAATCACTACTTTCAGATCATAGTGAATACATGAAGACCACTTTGTAAGTTATATGGTCCCAATTATTATAAAGCAGGATATGCATTCCTTTGTGACTGACAAGCTGCAGCATGCAGTGTGCAGCGTCCCTCAGTTTCACAGTCAGATACACCCTGCACTTCTGACATCTGGTTTCAGAAAGGTTGCAATGGTTAAAAGGATTTCACAAGGGGACTTCACAACCAAGTAGGTGACATTACAGTGTCTACTAGGGATATGCATGAATAGTCGACTAGACATTTAAACATTGCTGCCCTTGCTAGTCGGCTCCAGAAATACTAGTTGGTTACACGTATTATTCTTATTTATGTTAACGTGAAAAGGCAGTTGCCAGTTCAAAGATGTTACGGCGCCACGGGCCACTACCTGGGGCTGCAACCCTGACAGATGGCTGTGACCCCTCTCACTGTGTGAAGGGAAGCTGTAAACAAGCAAGGGAGAAAGTAAACATTGTATTTTAAATAACAAGGCAGAAAAATCAAAGTGAAGGATTTTAATAAGCCCTTATGCAGCACATATACAATAAAAATACCTTTATTTTCACAGCAGGCCAAAAATAGAACTGAAAAAAGCAGATCCAAGTGTGCAGTTCTACCAAATATACTTTTTCCAGTGTTTTCATAGAGTATGAACATATCAGTTTCTCTTTATTCCCCTAAACATATCAATTAGCATTTTCATGCACCCTCTAGCACCTGTGTCTGTAAAAAACAAAATGTTAAGATGAATCTAGACTTTAAGACTTCCTAGAAACGGAAGCTTGCATATGATGGAGTATTTGCAACATCAGTGGAGGTCACAGGAAGTAGCAAGAGCCCCGTGCTGGTGTCTTTTCTACACCGATCCATCGCCTGTTTGTATGATATCTTCTCTTTAGTGATGGGGTCCACTATGTCCTTTGTGTGGGAAGCCTCATCTTTCAGATCTTTTGCTGTTGTGCTGTCAATCAGTTTGGTGGCGAGAGCTTCCTCAATAGTCAGGCGGCCAGCTTTAGTGGGATCCACCAGCCCACCGGTCAGGTACTGCGCCACTACGTACCTCATGGCATTTTCTTGGGGAATGAACCCTTTCTTTGCTGCCTGTCCTATAGCGAGACGTTGTTTGGTCGCAGGATCCTCGACTCCGGTGAAGGCCTTCTGGGCATTCAGAAGTTTATACTTGTGGCTTGAGTCAATGAGACCCTGTTCAGCTGCTTTGTGGACAGACAGCTTGTCCTTTTTGCCAAGATCAACTATTCCACCAGTGGCTGCTTGTGCCTCCAGCAGTATTAGAGCTGTGTCCGCATCGATGAGTTTGCGGGTGAGGGCACTTCTCACGGACATGCGGCTTTCAGTGGTGGTATCAAAAATACCAGAGATTGGGAAAAACTCATCTCCTGGTGAAGCACTAAGGTTGTTCAGACTGCCGCTATATTGAGTGTTCAGGTTGGTGTAGGAGGACCTCAGAGATGTAGACATGGAGCTTAAGGGAGAAGTTTGGATGGGTTTGGTAGAAGAAGTTGGAATTGGTTTGGTGGGAGACCTAGGCATTAATGGAGGAACGTAGGGCTTGCTTACTTCACCTTTAACTAGGAGGGCAAACTCAGAAATGGGCATTTTTCCTTCCTTGTAGCGGATCACATCGTGCTGAGTCAAATGGCCAGCCCTTAGAGCATCCTTGACAGAGTACTGCTTCCCACTTTTTCGATCCTGCAAAACTGTTGTGTCTCCATCTGGACCAATTGAAGTAATTTCCTCCCAGTCACACTCCAGCTCCGACAGTTGAATGTACTGGTTTCGATCAATTAGTCCTTGTAAGTACGCATCATAGGGAGACATGTCTTTACCAGTGTCTGGATCCAGGATGGTGATCTTTGTGGAAAGATTTGCCTCTCTGGTGTGAGTCTCAGAATGGTCCTCATTCTTTATGCTGTTCAGCAGCTCAGTGATGAGTCTCTCTTTCTCATGTAGTTTATCCTTCTCATTCAGGATCTCTTTCTCCAGCTGCTGAATTTCAGAAGATGTTTTAAGACTTCTCTGCCGTGCCATCAGGCTCCTCTCACTCATCAACTTGGACTGTTGCTGGAAGGTTATGCTAATACTCTGTCTTTGAGACTCTAAAGTTTTGAGCTGTTTCAGGAAATCTTCCTTCTCTCTTTGCAGGGCATCTCTGTGAGAGATGAGTGCGGTCTCCTCCTGAGAAGTCATAGACTTTGATGTCTGCAGATGGGTTATTTTAAGGTGGGTGCTCTGAATGTTATCTTCTTGGTTCCGCCTGAGATTTCTCTCCTTCGTTACTAGGTCTCGGAGTTGTTCCCTTTCAGCTTCCACTGCTGGGTCTTTCTCTACACGGACAACTTCTCTGTAAACAACCTTCTCAATCGACTTCTCCTTTTGCAGAATTTCCAACTTAAGCTTTATGTTACGAATTTCTCTCTCCAAACGATTGAGCTCATTGCCCTCAGTCTCCAAGTTGGTATGTATACTATCAATGAGTTTCTCCAGCTGAGGGTCCTTCTCCACTTTCAAGACCTCCTCAACAATGATTTTTTCCTCAATGGGTGGTGGAGCATTCTCCAGCTCAAGAATACGAGCTTTGATTTGTCTCAGCTCTGACTCTACTTGGATCTTCTTCTGACGATCATCCATCTGAGCCAGTGTATTCTCTTTCTCTTGAATCAGGGCTCTGAGCTGTCTGACTTCCAGTTCTAGTTTTCTGCGGGCTTTCATTTCATCATCCAAGTTCTTGTTTAATTTCTCATGCTCTAGCATCTGCTTGGGATCCTTCTGAAGACGAACCACCTCCTGTGTTACGATTTTCTCCTCGGGTTTCTGCCTTTCAAGGATAATGTATTGGTTCTGTAGCTCAAAGAGACATTCCTCCAAAGTTCGGCGCTGGTGAATCTCTTCTCTTATGTTCCTTCGAAGTCTGTCAGCCTCTTTCTCCAGAAGAGGATCGTTCTCATATTTGATGACTTCTTTATTTACTAGCTTTGTCTCCACTTTAGATTTTTCAGCTTTCAACTCATCCCTCTCTTTACGTAGGTGGGTCAGAAGCTCTAGGGTGGTGTCATAGTTGACTTGCAGACGACTGACTTGGTTGTTCAGCCTTTGTAATTCCCTGATGACCTCAGGGCTCTTCTCTTCTTTGACCACCTCTTGGGTCACCTCCTTGTACTCCACCTTGGGCTTCTGAGCCCGCAGTGTGATCAGAGTTTCAGTTACTGTGTCAATTTCTTTCTCCAGGTCCGTACGGTTTCGGCTTGAATCCTGCAGCTCTTTCCTCAGACGTACCAGCTCAACTTCTGTCTCAGGGTCAACTCTGTAAATCTCACTGATGACTTCCTTCACCTCCACTTTTGGCTTGAGCTTCTCCAGTTCACTGTAATGTAACTGAAGGGTGGTCAGATCTTTCATCAAGATAACATTCTCATCCTTCTCCTCTTCCAAAGCCATCCGCAGCTTCTTTGACTCTTCAACCATTTCTGGATCTTGTTGCACTTGCTTCACAACCTTGGTGATGATCTTGGGTTGGATGGTGGGGATGACCCTCTCCAGTGTGTTTATCTGGCTTCTTGTGCTAAAAATGCTATCATTGAGGGACTTGCACTGGGATTCCTCTGCTGCAATATCAGTCTGGAATGTGAGAACAGCTCTCAGCATCTCTGGATCTTTCTCAAGCCTCACCACTTCCTTTTTAACAATCTTCTCCCTGATTTTTGGTTTCTGCTGAGCCAGAACAGTGATCTCATTTTTCACATGAACTGTCTCTGTATCCCTCGTTTGGAGCTCCAGCTTTAACCTCTGTATCTCTTCTCTAAGCTTAGCTGCTTCTTTATCAAGCTGGGGGTCCTTCTCATATTCAGTGAGGACCTTAGTCACTAGTTTAGGTTCGACTTTGCTCAGCTGTAGCTCCAGTTTGATAATCTTCTCATTGATAATTTCTATCTCTGATTGAATGCTTGACCTCTTCACTGCTTCATCCTGGATCCGACTTTTCAGAGACTGCAGGTCTACCTCCAATTTGGGATCACGGTAATATTGCACCACCTCCTTCTCCTCCAACCTCTCCACTCCTCTCCTGTTCTTCAGAGACATAAACCTCTTGCGGTATGTTTCCATGTCTTTTTCAGCATGCAAGCGCCTGGTGACCTCCTCATTTAATTCTTTTTTCAGACTATCACTTTCCTCCAGGTCTTTCATCTGACTCTGCAGCTGCAGTTGCTGACTGACAGCCACCTGACTGACTTTCTCTTCATTCTGCACACAAATAAAAGGACACAATGAAGGTCGGAGAAGGTAGGGGTAATTATGATTTTGTCAATAAACAACAACACGAGTTTTGCTGAAGGTATTTTAATTCCGTAATATCCTACCCTTGCCATGATGTTCTTTGCTGTCCCCAACTGACTGAGTAGCTGGTTGTTCTCTGCAGACACCTCAGAGTAGAGGTTCAGTAGATCTTTCTCCTGTAGTAAAAGCAGAGGGAAACATTAGTTCAGTAGTTACCTCTAGAGTCAAAAGAAGATTGTTATTTCCATCTATAGCAATTTATATTAGGTAGTATGGCTCTGTTCTGGGACTGCCACACCCTTCCAAGCTGGAAGCAGGGAAAGCAGCGGCAAGACCCCCACAGAGAAAAAAAAAACATTGATCAGTGACAACAGATATGAAAAAGAGGTGGGTTGCAAAGCAGCTTGCAGTTTCACACATCGGCTAAAGCTAATTAAAATAGCAAGCCCTATATGAGCTTTGCTGGTTGGATGTGTGTTGTGTGATGCGTGGGCTGGCACTGAGAGCAGCTGCCAGGACTGCGGCCGAGCTTGCCCCTGTGGTCTGCTTGAACTAATGCTGTGTTCAAATGACGAAGAAAAATATATATTTTTTTATAACTTCTCTGTTGGCTGTGGGCAGCTGTGTAAAACCATACCTTTTTCTGTACAGCCTGAGCCAGAGTTGAAGTTTGACGTTTCTTTGACACTGGTCCCTCATCAACGTTCTCTTCATTCTCATCCTCATCGCCATCATCCGTCAGAATGGCACGGTAAGTGTTTGACTTAATCTCATACTCCTGAAAATCATTATATTTAAACATTGAAGAATGGAATACTCTGAAGGGCATACCAAATCTACTGTAAATTTATTGGTACATTTAGGTCATATTCTCTGAACTCACATGTAAGACACTTTGTAGATTGCGAGAAAGGTCCTTGACTCGGTCCAAATCATCTGACTTCTTCTTGATGTCTTCTACCACTCTCTAAACAGTAACCAAAAGCAGTTTTACCTCACCACTCAAAACAGACATGAGTTATTTTGTATACAGACATCAGATTTCTGTTAATGCATGCAAAGAAATACTTCCACTCACCTTCTGAGAATTCTGCTTCTTTGTTATCTCTGCCACTCCATCAGTAGGTTTGATCTTATTATCAGGCAAATTGACCAAGAAAAAATCCAGAGACTGAATAGCATTCTGGAAATCCTGGTTTTTATTGCTTGCTTGCTGTATGAGAGCAGACCTAAAGCAAAATGCATACATATATGTGAGTTACAATAGCACACAGATGCATTAGTGGCAATAATGCCTGATTTGGGTTTATTTTTCTCTCACCTCTCCTGGAGCCTATTAGTGACATTTGTGTGACGGTTCTTCAGGTTCTTCACCTGGTTCTCCTGCCGGCGGATGTCGGGACAGTATTCGTTGAAGTTCTGCTGCAGGGAGCTGCACGCCTGCTCTGTCAGGTCCAATTCTCTGCCTAATTTTTTCAGCTCATCTTTCCTTGAGGCAACATCCTTACTCATTGCCTGTTTGAAAACATAACGAGAAAGTACAGGGACGAAAAATAACGTGTTTTGCTAACTTTGGGGCTTCCAGTGATCTATACCATCATATTTTTTTAGGTTTATTTACAACACCTGAAGCTTCTGGTTGCGACTCTGAAGGGCGTTTGGTTGATCAAGAAGGGCGCCATCTTTAGCCAGCTGTTCCTCAAACCCAGAGACAATACCCTCTACGTTCTGTATCTGTTTCTCTAAATACATGGAGGCTGTACCTCTGTTGAAAGGAGAGAAGTAGCACAGTTAAATAAAAGTAAAGAATACATCACGAGAACGTGCACATAGATATGCTACTCTTCGATATTAGGACAGAGATTTTGTTAAATCCTTATCTAATCTGGCAAAACAAGACTGCTATTTCCATGTGTAGTTATTTTTATTTGGCACTTTGGCTCTGTCGTGGGTGTTCCCCACCCTTCCAAGTATGACAGTGATTAGATCAGACGCAACATAAAAAAGAAGGAGCTGGGGTAGAGGTGGGTTGCCAAGTGGCGCATCAGCTAAGAAGAGAAGCAGAGAGGAATAATTGCCTAAAGTTTGTGCTGAATGGAGCAGCTGGTGAGCGCTTAATTTGTAAGAAGAAGGTGTTATTGCTACTTTCAGCAGTTACATTATAGGTTTGCTTTAAATACTTTACACTTAAGAAAATGCTGTAATTCCATTTTAATCTTCATACTTTTTATTATAAAGGTCGATAAGCGTGTTGACGTCATCAAACTTTTTGTTGGTAGCGCTGAGTTTAGGCGGCAGGGCAGAGGCGGTGGGTGCCAGAGGTTTCTTAGTCAGAATAGGATCCACCTCTCTCTGGATAGCAGACTTCTCCGACTCTAGCTTCTTCACGGTGAGAGCAGATTTCTGGAGGGCAAGGAAACATGTTTTAGAAAGGACATAATTTAATCACACTGTGACTTAGGTCGTTTCATTCAAGTCTAATGCTCTTCCATGTTTACCTCGTGCTCTTGCAGCTTGTTTGCCAGGTCCTGAATGGGTTTGCGGTTGTCTAGTGGGGTCCTCACTCGGCTCAAGATTTCTTTTTCACACTTCTCCAGGGCTTTATTGATCTTGTCTATTTCACTGAGGAGCTCTGCAACTCTGGGATCCTCTGGAGCGCTTTCCACAGCAACTGAGGAGGAGAAAGGAAAACAACTCTACGATGAAAAGCTAGATTAGCCAAAACATTCCAGAAAAGTCTTCTGTCCTGATTTGAAAGTCAGGAGAAACGAGAAAAAGTGAAGTGACTGTTTTTCTTCTCACCTGCCTTCTGAGGTTGGATCACCTCTCCAGTGGGGTTCTTCAAGGAGGCTATCAGAGCAGATCGACGGCTCTTTAGGTGTGTCAGTTCTCTGTCCAGACTGAGCACACACACAGACACACAATGCTGGTTTAAAATCTGCTGCAGATTCACATAAAGTAACAAAGGAAAGAAAGAATGCTGAAGGAGTTGTGGTTATACTGTGTACCTGTTCACTGTCTCCAGGGCCTCAGCATCAGGTGGTGGGAACATGAAACATGCTCCAGGGAGGGCTTTGGTCTTCCCACTGCTGTCCTGAAGCTCCCAGTTCTTAATATCAGAGATGGACTTCAGGATTAGCTTTTCATCACGTCTAACTGCACCCTAAAACAAATAGAGAAGGAAAAAAAAATCCCCAAATGTATTGTCTCCAACATAAAGTGGCTGCCTGTAAATGACTCCTGACGGCATCCCACCTCTTCATCAATCCAGTCGCACAGGGACACTACAGAGGTGGGTTTGCTGGGCTGGATTCTGCGTAACTTCAGAGGCACAACGCTACTGCTGAGCTCCCTGAGGGCAGCCAGGCGCTGCTCATTCCTCTTAACTGCTGGTTCATCTCCCTGAAAGTGAATAACACAAACTGTCAGTTTCCGTGTTTCTCCATTGATCAGGTAGAGGTACAACTAGTTCAGTCTGCAAACTGGATTCCTTGAGTGTAGCCTGAGATCTGCATGAATTTGCAAAATAAAACCTGAAACCCCCTTAACTTCCTGAGACCCGATCTCTTGTTTGGGATGCATTTTTTTCTAGCTATTTGTTATTAGTTACTATTAAACTCTGTCTCTCTCCCATAGTGCGTCTTTTGTCCTGTCTCCCTCTGCTCTCTTCTGTTTCCCCTCACCTTCAACCGGTCGCGGCAGATGGCTGCCCCTCCCTGAGCCTGGTTCTGCCAGAGATTTCTTCCTGTTAAAAGGGAGTTTTTCCTTCCCACTGTCACCAAGTGCTTGCTCACACAGGGTTGTCTGACTGTTGGGGTTTTCTCTCTAATATAAAGCACCTTGAGGCGACTGTTGTGATTTGGCACTATATAAATAAAATTGAATTGAATTGAATTAATTGACTTGATAAGTATAAAAACTAAGCATCATCTTTGAACACAAAGTAATTTTTTTTAAAAGTATGTCCTTATGTGGGGACAATGGGTTTATTTTACTGCATAACAAAAGAAAGTCACCATTGTTTAACAACAATGTTTAAACATTGTTTAACAAAGTACACTTTAATGAGCAAATATTAAATATAAGGTGCAGAAAAGTCAAAATGTAATGTCCCCATTTGAGGACGTAGGGTCTCAGGAGGTTAAATCTTTAACACAGGCTCATGTTAAAAGAGCATTTCTGGATTTAACTGAGCAAAGTTATCCAGATAACTGCAGTAAACCTGCTTTTTGGAACAGAAGATGCAAACACTTAACAAATACACTAGTATGAAAACATAATGACTAAAACTTGTAGAACCAAACAGGTTATTTCTCACAGACTGAGAAAAATCAGCTTTCACTATTAAATACCGCAGAGACTTAACTTCATGTTAAAATAGACTTGTAAAATATGAGGGGTTAGCTTTACTTAAAAAAAAAAGTGCTATAGCATATTGCCTTAGCAAAACTAAGTAAAGTTAACTTCAAACTATTAAAACTCACAGAAATGTTATTGTGAGGTTGTACAACTACCATACAGTATAAGTCACATAACTTCATACACTGTGCCAAAGTGCACAATTCAACTACAGTAGCACTGCTTTAATAACCATTTCAACAACCCTGAACCTGAACACTGACCTAAGATCATTAATCATCAATAGTCTCAGTCATCATAGCAGTTTGTTAGCTTCATGACTTCTCAGCTGAGGCCATATTGTTACGGTGCAGTCAAGTCTCCTAATGCATTTATATGCAGGTCTGTCTGCATTTAAAATCATTCTAACTTGGTAAATTTTCAACCAGTTTTCAAGTGATTTGATTTGGTATTTACGTCAGAAATCACAACGTTTAAAAACAGTGTTGTACCTCCAGCGCCAACAGGACCTCAGGCTTGCTCTTCTTCTCCATGGACTTTGGGTCCAGAGTCGAACTGAGTCTCTCCAGAGACTCTGACAACCTCTCTGCATCCAGCTGGAACTGTATTGAACAGCTGGTTGTTAACAGCGAGCTTTTAGTGAACTGGAAATGTCTCATTTATCAGAAAACTTCTCTTCACAGCTCTTTACCTTCTTGTAGATGTCAATATTATCCAGGTGTACTTCCTGTGCCAGACAGAGGTTGAGGAAGGCTTGCCACTCAGCCTGCACCGTATCTCTGTGTGCCTGACAAAAAGATCAGCCTCAGCTCAGTTAAGTTCAGTTTAAATAATCATACTTCATACAACCATATTGGATGATTTATCACAGATGTAAAATGTACAATTATGGTTGGGCTGCCAGGGTGTTTCATTTCAACAAGACGATCTCCTTCCTCCTGCAGCAGGTTGACCTCTTGCTCGTGTACTAACAGTCCATTAGTTTTGAATTTCTGTATAAAAATACAACATGAAAGTGTTTCCAGTATTAAATTCAAAGTCTCTGTTATACTGATAAAATAATAAATAGAGATATTAACTAATAATAATCATACAGTATGCATGATGCTGGACTCTCACCTCATACTCCATGCGGACGCTCGGGGGGTCAACCATGCGATCACTCCAGTCTCTCTGGAGGATTCTCTCCTGCTGGCCCGACAGGTAGATCAGCTCCTTGCTGCAGCTTTGCATGTACTCGTACAAAGAGGCCAGGTGGTTGCGCCGTTGATGGGAGCTCTCCTGCAGAACACACAAGATGCACACGACATTTAAACACCATACATCCCTCCTCGACCTTAACTCCAATCAGCTCAAGTCACACATTTACAGGAAATGAAGTCGACTTACAAAAAGTTCGGCATATTTCTCTTTGAGGGTGGCGTACTGCTCCTACGAACAGAGAAGAAACAGGTAAATGATGCAACCTGCATGCAGAAGTGTAGAGCACATACATGTGTTGCCTTTTGTTGTTACCTTTGAGGTGGTGGTGCTGGGTTTCAGCTGGTCGCTGTAGGCCTCGATCTCCTGATGCAGAATATTATGTGCTGCTATCTGCCTCTCTACATCGGAAAGCTTAGGGCCATACACCTCTGCCCTTAACTGTTTCTGTAAAACACAACAGAAAACGGTTCAAGATTTAAGCATCGAGGCGGCCAGCTACTAAAACCCAAGAATGACTTCAAGATTGCAGAAATTTTGTGGTTCAACTGACCAGTTTTTCATCAAACAGAGGACCCCAGCCAATCTTTTGTGTCAGCTCCAGGTCTTGTACAGGGTCATACAGTTCCCTGTAGGTAGAGCAGTCCTTGGCCCAGCGATCATGGAGATTTTTCACGCTGACAGACACACGAATATGTAAATTAGTAGTGAATAGTTGGGTGGAGAGCAGTAAAGGGGAATGTGGAAATGATCGTTTGTGGCGAGCATGCCTCAACGACATGTGATGTATCAAGTTTTGTCTGCGTCTGTTGGCATGCATGCTAGAGTTTGTGTATGTTTTAATTTGGCTATGACGCTCCTGAACAAACTCACTCTCTCTCTATCTCTTTAGCCTGAGGGTGCTGCAGCTTCTTGGCTTTGTCCACGTCCATGAAAAGATCCTTGAGCAGTCTCTCAGCCTGGCTCAGGTTGTTTGAGTTCTCCTTCTTGTGGATCAGTTGCTCATTCTTCCCATCTCGCTCCGTGTCCTGCACAGAAGCAACACAAGTACAACACTGTCACGTTTAAACCCTTCTTTTTATTTCAGGATTTTTCTTCAAACGTTTTTGTGGAATGAAAGTGTCTCAAAAGATTGTCATTTCTGCATTTCTACCCTAATGGCAGCATGATGGGTTAGATAAAGGAAAGGTCAGCAAACGCCACCTCCACCTCTGATGCATGAGGACTTACCGCAGCCAGCAGTTGCTCTGCTCGCAGGATATTCTTCTCCACTTGGTCTGCATTGTTTTGCATGCGTGAAATCAGCAAAGCCAGTTCTTGGGCCTGACTCCTGGGTAGAAACATAGAAAGTTGGTGGTCAAAATCCTCCTGACTAATGGCTTTCTTTAACTCCTAAAGTTGTTCTTTGCATAACTAGAAGATACAAGGAAAACAAGTCCTCAAAGCAGCAAAGTATTTAGTCTTGTGACCGAAGTTAAATATCAGGCTGATGCACTTACACATTGTAAAACGAGTCATTTAAAGAGGTCCTGGTTTGTACAGTAAAGGAGAACTGGCTGAGTAAAAGATGTAATACCACACTTAAAAACTACTTTATGAATAACTTATTGAAGTATCAGCATTTTATGTGTGCTAAACATATCAAAAGGTAGATACTCGATGTACATTGTGTAAACAACATTTTAACGTTTATGCTGTGATTATAGTTATAGATCAGCTCGTGAGTGCATCCTATTTTAGAAGCTGATCAGACATTTGGTTTGTTTAATCAAGAACTACACTGCTGTAAAACTGCAAAGGAGTAAAAACTCAGAGGCAACATTCTGCTCATTTTCAGCTTATTTTTAGTCTTGGACTTTCTTCTGATTGGCTGCCCCTGGTAAACACAAGGTCTGAACACCAGGTGGGTGGGGCTAGAAAAGATATCCCCTCTCTATGACATCTTACAGAGCCAAGAGTAGTGAAAAAAAAGCTGCCTGAATGTGAGCGCTTAGAACAGTCTAAGGCCTGAGCTTGTGTCTGACAGATACTACTTTCTCATATGCTGACATTATTATTTGAAACTTTGCTCATGTTTAATATAAGCATATGTATGAAGGAATAAAAAGAAGAACAAGCCAAATAGTCCACTTTAAATGTTTCCAGATGAATGTGGAAAAAAAGTACAAAGTAACATAAATTTAATGTGAAAGTGTCTAAAGTTACATACTGGTGTTATCTGCTTTTCGCTGCTGTTATCTTAATAGCGTCGCTTTGGTACTTAAACTAAAGTCATTTTAGGCACAAACAACCTTGCTATATTTTAAACAGGTTCAACAAAAAACATACTGAAGAAATCAGCTGTGAACACGGAACCAGCTCAGCAGCTCTTCACGTTTTTTTCACTGAGATGTCACTCATCAAACACTTTCACGGACCTCTTTATTCTCACTAAATATGTTTGTTTAGTGATTCCTTCTCGGCTGTGATATGACAGACAACTATTTATCCAGACACACCCCAGATCGGGACCTAGGGGACACATTGCAGAGTAGAGGGGAGTGTCCCCCACTGCCGCCTCCCTTTTTTAGCAGTCAGGAATGCTGTCTCAGTGTCACAGACATTCCTGCTGCACCTCTCATCAAATGAATGCTACCGTTCACTGATAATTGTAGTCAGACATTATGGCTTCTAGTAGGGGCAATGATGCAGAAGGTTTAGGCCTAGCAGTGTACTTTTTTTCAGAAGTAAGTAAAGTACCTTCTTTACCCTACTTACTTAGATTCCGTAAGTACTGACAGAGTAATTTACTCTGTCACAGTTATTTGTCAGGGTTAGCGGCTTTTTTATATTCACATATTTTGCACGAAGAGCTGATAAAATAAGAGGCTTGGCATGGATTAATCCACCTCACATTATACACAAGCAGAGCCAAAACTCTTAGCCACTGACTTGGCATGAAAAAGTCCTTCACATTTCATAGCTTCCTTTTAATCATTTTAACTATTTGAAAGTGTTAATAATAATAATTTAAGGTTGGCATATTAGTAGTATTAATAAACATTTCTCCCTTTTTGTTTTTGCAAACCGAACTCTTAATCAAATAGGAAACATAGTTATGATATCAATCCATGATAAAAAAAAACCAATGCAGTCCTATATAAAATAGCCACACCTTAATTAATTCAATTCAATTCAATTTTATTTATATAGCGCCAAATCACAACAACAGTCGCCTCAAGGCGCTTTATATATTTGGGTAAAGACCCTACGATATTAGACAGAAAACCCCAACAATCAGACGACCCCCTATGAGCAAGCACTTGGCAACAGTGGGAAGGAAAAACTCCCTTTTAACAGGAAGAAACCTCCGGCAGAACCAGGCTCAGGGAGGGGCAGCCATCTGCCGCGACCGGTTGGGGGTGAGGAGAAACAGAAGAGGGCAGAGGGAGACAGGACAAAAAAGGCACACCTATGGGAGAGAGACAGGGTTAATAATAGCCAATGATTAAATGCAAGTGGTGTATAAACACATGGAGAGTGAAAGAAAGTGAGGAAGAGGAAGTGCTCAGTGCATCATGGGAAG
>VUQI01051327.1:0-12613 GCA_015106735.1 Paratilapia polleni | reverse complement strand
GGGGGCTGGAGCCTATCCCAGCTGCCATAGGGCGAGAGGCAGGGTACACCCTGGATAGGTCACCAGTCTGTCGCAGGGCTAACACAGAGAGACAGACAACCATTCACGCTCACATTCACACCTACGGCCAATTTAGAATCACCAATTAACCTAATCCCACTAACTGCATGTCTTTGGACTGTGGGAGGAAGCCGGAGTACCCGAGAGAACCCACGCAGAGATGGGGAGAATATGCAAACTCCACAGAAAGGCCCTGGCCAGATGGTGAATTCGAACTCAGGACCTTCTTGCTTTAGGCAACAGTGCTAACCACCGTGCCACTGTGCTGCCCATTTATTTATTTATTTACAAATGTGTTTAGAAATATGAGCAGTGATTGTTTGCAGAAAATGGTCTATAGATTCTACTGGGCTTGGTGCAATTCTTAGATTTGTCCATCAGAGGGGGATATATGTCAGATATTAGATCACTCAGGCAGCACGTCAGAGGGACAGGGCTACATCATCATCGTGAGCACAGTATCTTTTTAAATTACTGTATTAAGTATTTTGTATTTTCTGATTTTCCTTCAAACCAGATAGCTTGCTGTGTTAATTATATGCAGAGAAATGTAGAAACACACAATATGTTACTTTAAACCGGTGAGCAGTATTGCTGTGCATTAAAACTACTTATTTAAAATTGCCAAGTTCCTTGGAATGCGTGACTTTATATTTTAATTTAATTCATGTACTAGGTTCTACCTCACAAACATGAACTTGTAGTGTACAACTATATACTGCACAACCACAGATTTAGATAAATAACAATATTGATACTATATTTGTGCTTTTACTGTACCAGAGGGAAGCAGACTAAAAACAGTACTTTTAAGCAATGGTACATCTGGTCAACATCTGCACTGATGGATAATGATAAATGCGATTTCCAACAATGAAATACATTATTAAGATGGAGTTTCTGAGCACCTACAACCTATAACATAACAGCTCGTCTTTAGAGTTGAGAAATTCAACCAAAATTTCAGGAATAAAAAAAAAACAAAAAAACAGGATCACATTTTGTTAACCTCCACCTGATAAACATAAAACTAAACTCAACAGGGAGGAAAATGCAAACAAATCCTTGTGTACCTGACAGTCCAACCTACTATTCATCAGGGGACATTTTCGAGTCATGCACTTTCTTTTGCAAATTTAACATGGACCCACCACTGGGAGAAAAATGGGACAAGGTGTGGAAACTGAAAGCCTTAAGACTGCGTGACAACCATGATAAATGCAGCAGCCACTGACAAGGCTATGGAAATAGACAAAAGATACCTTTGTCTTGTCACAATAATCCTAATCTGTTTGAAGATGGGCCATATTAGAGAGAACTAGAGAGAAAGGGGGAAAAAAAAAAACAGCCTGGGAAACAGATTCCTGGTCAGCATTGATAAATGTTACTACATCAGCAAACGGGGCTCAGTATGATGTTTCCCTCTAATGGCCTGATTGCTCAATTAATTCTGTGGCTCGCTCTTTGCCAGCCCCCTTTAATGTGGAAACAGCTATATTTTCTCCCAGATTAGTATAGATACACGCTGACAGTCTGCGCTGCTCAAGGTATTTGGGAGGTATAATTCATTCATAATGCCACAATGCGCCCCATCTATCATCTCAGGTTTTTCATCCACTAACTTGCTGCTTGCTCCCTCCTCTCATTCCAGGCTGCTGGCTCTTGTGGGGTGGGTGGAGGAGGCGGACAGGGGGTAAACTCACACCCTGGTGTGGATGTGTTTGTCTGCGTGCATATATGCGATTTAGCAATATGGGGTGGGGGCTGAGATATGAAAAGTGTTAAAATATGAAGTTGTGTGTGTGTGTGTGTGTGTGTACTATCAGGGGGCTGTGGGCTGGTGGGGCTTGCAAGGTTGTGAGGTCGGCAGCTTCTCTTCTCCTGATGAATTAGCTGGCATATGCAAGCGATGAATTACCAGGCAACGGGAGTCAATTATCCAAAGAAGGGGGAAAAAAAATAGAAAAAAGAAACATGGACCCTGTGCCTGTGGCCCCGGGGTCCCTATTCCAATTCAGAGTGATTTTCCTAAAATGTAGAAGGGAAGAGAGGAGAAGCAGCCTTGAAGGAGCGAGAGTGGGATGATGAGGGTTGGGGGGGAAAAAAGAAAATGAATGAAACTACAATATATGTGTGTGTGTGTGTGTGTGTGTGTGTGTCCCACCCTCCTTACCTATTTCTATCCATTCCCTCTCTCCCCGATCAAATCCAGAAGGCAAAGTGCAGTGTGAAAATGCAAAAGGCTATTATCAGGCCTTCAGAGTACACAAATGCCACTTATGATGGATGAGTGTGGGATTTAGAAAGGCCTCCTGTCAAACACCAGCTATTTCCCCTCCATAAGTGACCCTCTCTTTTCCTCACTTGTCTCTTGTATCAGAACCATATCAGGCCCCCGGTTGAAATAAGTGGAAGACATTTGTAATATACTGAAATGGGTGTACACATACAGTGTCCCCTGCTGTTTGTGCCATTTAATTTCTAACTTCTTTTAGAGGGGAGAGGGAAAGATGGAGTGTTACCGGGATGTAATATTTTTTTAGAACCAGAGGAAAGGTGAAGTGATCACACACTTTAATGAATTGCTGTTAAAATACAGAAAACTTCAGCCATTACAGCTGAATACTGTAGAATCACACATTATAATATTTTTTCTTTTTCAGATTATACAGACGTGTGTTAAGTGCAAAGACTTGAGTTTGAATATTTAATTTAGTTGTGTTGTGGTGGCTGTTTTAATTATTTTGTGTTTTTGGATGTGCTATGGGATTTTCAGAGTTAAGGTTAAGGTTTAGCTAACAGCGGGCCATTGTGATGGAGATTCCTAAAGCAAATACTGGTTGAATAAAGCAGGACTCCCATAACGCTCAGGTGCAAGGAGAATCATGAAAAATGCTAATAACTTGTGATAGTTCAGCATGAAGAATTGTGTTTTTATAGACACAGATTTACAGTAACTTAATATATTTTACAGTAATAAACTGTTTATGGATAATACAGTATTGGGAATCTAAAATGTACAGCTTATTTTCCTGTATTTTGTTTTACAGAAACAAACTGTTGTTGTATATCACTGTAGGTACACTGTAAAGGGATGGTTTCATGCTGGTAAATCCAGCAGCCTGTACTTAAGCAGTAACCTTAGCAGGAATCACTGTGGCTTCTTCTTGACTGAATTTTGCATAGAGCACCAGTGAGGAAAGATAAGACATGCAGATGTTACTATTGCATGTAACAGAGGAAGAAAGGGAAGCAAGTAAAATTCAGCATTGAGGAAAGACAAAGACATTTCACTAAACTGAAGACACTCAACAATTTTATCTGTAGACTCACTGTCCACAACTGTTATCTTTCCTAAAGTTGCTTTTGATAGACCAATTTAATCACAACAGTTGGACTCACAGTGTAACCAAATTGCTTTAAGACTGAAAAGAAAAGAGGATGATATAAGCTGAAAATGTGGAAGCTGAGCCAAACGCCATTAACAGTTTTAAATTCTAAACTTCATGACTGCCAAAAGACAACAAAATACCATTAACAAAAGATTCTTAAGTTACAAGAATGAGTTAAGATGTAGACTGTGAGTTAAAGCTGGAGAGAGTACCCAGTGAGATGGAAAAGGGGGATATAAGAATAAAACAAAAGACCATTATATCCTAAGGTTTAGCTGGCACCAAAAAATTGGCCTGTGCAAATTCTTAACACAAGTCCAGAAACGTCTAAACACTGCAGCACAACCTGCAGATATTAAGGGAGGAAAATACTCAAATACACCAAGAATACAATGCTTTGCATTTAAATGATACACTCAGTTGGCAGTTTATTAGCTACACTAATGCAGTCTAATACAGCAGTCCTGCGGTTACTGTAAGCTTACCCTCACAAAGGATGTAATGTCCATGCTTTGCTCTAACCATGAAGCTGACGGCAGCTTCTGTCATTCTGTCCATCCCATTTATATCGATGGGGCTTCGCGAAATGACAGAAATACCAGTCAGAGCAGAGCAGTACAGTTCAACAGCAGCACAAACTACAGCTGACAAAACCTCCACAAATTTTAATCAACTCTTCACTAAGACTGCTACAACAAAACATCAGTTTTATAACCAGCATGAAGGCAGAATTTGGTTATATCTTATGTCTTATATCAGACTATTGATTTAAATATAAAATGTAGATAAAGGAGTACAATGTGTTTTGTTTGATGCCATTTTCCATTTTCATGGCAAGAGCAGCTTCAAGTTAAGTCAGAAAAAGCAAATGTGTAACTAATGACACTAAAAGCACATGGTTATTTTTTTTTTTTAATTTAGTTTCAAATTTTTGTTTTCAAATCATTTTAGTTTTAATTAGTCTTCAGAGCAGGTTTGGTTGTTTGTCAATAAAGGTTTAGTTTAGTTTTTATTAGTTTCATCTTTAGTTTTGTTATTATATGTGTTGCGTTTGTCAGTTTGTAAGAAATGAGAAGTTCAAAAGGTAAAATAATACAACAATACAAACACTTGACACAAAGTCACATAGCAGAAATTGATGAAGACTGAAACTAAAGGCATTTCCTGTATATTTTTATTTAATTTTAGTTTGTTTTATTAATTCACAATATTTATTTTTGCTAGTTTTCATTTTTTATGATTTTCTTTTAATTATTTCAGTTTAATTTTTTTTTTAAATTTCAGTTAACTAAAATGCTTATTCACACTTTGTTTTAGTTTTAAGCTTAGATTTAGTTAACTCTAACCTTGCTTTGTAACTGAAAACCTTTATGGTCACAACAGATTATAATTAAAGGTATTGAGCTTATATTTAATGCATCATTTATCTCATTTAAATCCTTTTATTATTTGTTATTCTTTTACCTTTTTCTTTAGTTTTTCCATTTTCCCATTTTTATTTCAAATATTTCTATTTATTTTTATTCATTCACAAGTTTGTACTGGAGGAGGTTCAGTGGACAGAAAGGGAAAGGAAAATATGTTGAGTTTTTCCAAATTGAGTGCACAAAATGCTTTCACTTCATGTTAGGTAAACTAGTAACATAATACAAAAAATCTTTGGGCATTGAATCTATATTTCCTTGGTATTTCTGATAAAAGCATTGAGCTAAAGTGCCAACTATTACAGCAGTTAGAAAAGCATGATTTCCTGCTCCTACTGTAAATTCACCTACTAAGTTACCTTAACATGGTTTCATCTGCATACACAAAGTTCAGTGAGGCTCATGTCTAAAGTCATTTTTCAGACTTTTTAGTTAAAATTTCTGAAATCTAAAAACTTAATGTGTTCACTCTTCACTGTCTTGGTCTCATAAATTGGAGTGTAGGAGTGAGGACCCAAATATGAGCCAGACTTAAATAAAAGTCCAAAATATTAAAATAACAGAAATCCAAAAACACAGGGAAGCATAACAGGCACACTGACAAAGGTTAAAGCTCAGGATTGCAACACTGAAACTTATCACTGGAATAGCCATAAAGTGAAAACAGGAATCAAAGACCCAATAATTTGATGAATTTTAAGTTAACTATTAAAATGGCACATAGAATATAATCCAGAAGTTGTACATTTTTGGTTTTACTATTTAAAAATGATGATGGGAAACTTGATGAAGTGGTAAGATTTTCAGAAAAAAACAACAGCAGCAAACTTAAATGACGCAACTAGCCTGATTGTAAAACAGTCTACAATTGGGCCGTAAGATTTCGTTTACTCTGATGACATCAGTCATGTTCTAGATTTAGTTTTGGTACATTTTAGAAACAATTTGAGGAGAGAGTTAAATTAATCAATGCAATTAAATATGAAAAAAAAATTCAGAACATGAATGAGATTTTAATCTTGTGCCATTTATTTCCTAAAAGGGGTTGTGTTAAATACATCTCAATATTCTAATATGCCACAGTCTTGATATAATGCTCCTGCATCTGAATGTGTATTCTGCATCTCATGATGTCTTAGACAAATGTCTCTTCCTCTGCTCACACTGATTTCAGTACGGCTTTGCAGACTGCGTAGTGGTACATCTCTGCTACTCTCCACACTCACAGTTTTCCTCTGGGACTATCAGCCCCGTCACTTCCTCTATTACCCCCTCACACACCCTTACATCCTCCTACACACACTCTCACACACACATCATCTCCCTCCTGCCCCGCGGCGACATGCGCTCCACAATGGAGAACAGAGTGGTTTGGGAAATGATGGCCATTTATAACTGCCTGACGCTGTATCCCAACACCTCACACTATCTTACGCACACACTCAAACCCACACACACACACATTTTAGTATTGAGAGTATGGCAATGGGTTGGCATCAGAGATGGGAGACAAAGGGAGAACTGGATAATGTGACACACACACATAAACACTTAACTGCACAGATGAGCACTGTGCAAAAGTGTCACATCACATCCAAGCAGGCCTTTTAGATGACTGTGTGAAAGCATGGATTATAGGTTAAGTTATAAGTTAAGTTTCAAAGCTTGCTTCACCCTGCCACACATGCACACACCATGTGTTTTCATGCTTTTAATATTAACTGTACATAGAAGATGGACATAACTTCCAGTTCTGAAAAGTGAAGCCCATTTAAAAGTGTAAATTTGCATTCTTTCTAATGGCCGGCAGGGGGCGACTCCACTGAAAAAAGAAGTTTGATTCAGTAGCAGTGTATCAGTCTCAGAAAACACTTTCCTGATGAGTTCATGGTCTTACTCGCTAGTTTCAAGCCTTATTGAATACATCATGATGGTAATTTTTTAAACATGCTCATGCTACAGTATTGTTCGGCCTATTCATGCTGTTGGCAAACTGATATACTCAATCAAATTGAGAAAGGAAAAAAATAGGGGTGGTAGATGTTGTTTATGTGCTAAAAATGGGTCATTTTATCCTGTTGCAAGGCAACATGTTGGCGTCATAATATATCACGCATAATTTAACTTTTGTGGATGTAAAGGAGATGTTGTTGTCGTAAAATTAAAATGATTGGATGCTTTTATAAGGTTTTATAGGTGCACAAATGCCCAAAACAGGTCATTTTAGTCCATTTTTAGCATATCTGGTATAGATAAGAACCTCCAGGGGCCAAAGATGTACCTGTGTGCCAAGCTTTTTGCTCAGCTCCTGATGATGTAGGAGGAGTTTGTGGGCAAAGAAACAAACAAACACACAGACAGACAAAGATTTTGTGTATTATAATAAGATTACTGTCCAAATAAGGTTACCATGTGATTGATGAGTTGCTAACTTGTGAACATGCAGTGCCCCTCAGTTTCTCAGTCAGATCCACCCTGTGTTCATCACATCCAGTTTCAAAAGATCAAGATGGTGATATCCAAAGCGCTCAACCCAAATCTTCAAAACCCACTAACCAGTGGGTGACATCACGGTGGCTACATCTCTTACATACAGTCTATGGTTTTTAACCTTTTGAATTTGTCTTTTGTTGCTTTCTGAACCAGTTGATCCTCCAAAGTCAATTTTTTGGGGAGTTAAAATGACCACTGTTAACACACATAGGGTCTATTCTAACCCAAACAATTTTATTTTCCTACACTAACCCTAACCCTAATCAAACACCAACTCAAAGCCATAGTAAAACTTAATTGCCTAAACTTAAGCAAAAGAGCAATACTTAAAAAAGTTTAATAAAAATTGAACTACATTTAAAAACAGTGCTCCTACATGGGACAAGTGTCCTGGTTGAAAGTCTTGCATATGATTTGTCTCTCTCCCTGGTTTAAATGTTGATTTTGTTGATCTTCATACTTCCTAACTAGAGGTGCTAGCACTGCAATTTGAAAACATGTATATTCAGTGGTGATTGGCAATTGATCAGTTGTGTAGTTTACATTTTGTCCAACACAGTATTTTTCTGTCACAGAACAAAATGAGAAATAACTTGCCTTCCACTGCACCTCTGATTGGTTTACAGAATGAAGGGTATTGCATGAAGTGTTTCACTGCTATAGAGCACTTTGATTAAAAAAAAAAAAAAAGTTACTTGCTTCCATGTTAATCCAACTGAGTTATGCGCAGACTTTTTCTTGCTGGCTCCACTCATGCATTTGCCTCCCGGTACTGGGCTCTCTGATTCTGATTCTGATAGCCTTAATGCTGGGATGACATTGCACACTTTGAAAGCTGTCACAGGGCGAGAGGCAATGAACACAGTCACCAATCTGTCACAGGGCCAACACATAGAGACAGCCAACCATTCATGCTCACTTTCACACCTACAGCCAATTTAGAATGATTAATTAACCTAAGCCCATTTGGACTGTGGGAGGAAGCTGGAGTACCTGGAGAGAACACACACACCCACACAGTGAGAACATGCAAACTCCACACAGAAAGGCCCCAGCCTGGATTTGAACCAAAAACCTTCTTGCTGCGCAGTGACAGTGCTAACCACCACACCACCATGCTGCCAAAGTCATCTCTAATAAATGATATTTTATGACATCCTTGACTTTTTGGATTCCTATGTGCACTGCATAATGGCTCATCAAACCAAGCATGTTTTAATATGTGCACAATAAAACTTTATTTAGTCTCTTTTCCAGTTATCCAAAGCTTCAACTCATGACTTTGTATGGACACAGACAAAGACTTTAAGCCTTTTTCATGGAAACATACAGGTACATGCAGGAATAATTAACATTATCCATTAAGCAAGTGAGGCAATACAGTGAACCATTAGAGATGACTACTCTTTCTACAGATTTAAATGTGGGGAAGCTTTTGTTTCTAGAAGTTGCAAAAAACATCTCAAACTAATAAAACTGATCCTCATTAGTGGTAATAACTGTTGGGTTAAATCAGTGTGAATTGCCTACTTTCACTTTTGTTCCACTCTTGTTTCTGAGATAGACAGAAGATCCAGTGATTTTTTTATATTAATTAGGCTGCTTGTGGAAGACTTTTATAAAAGCAGGCCATCACATGGAGACTGGTGCTGTAGTGTGCATACATTTGTATTTCTGTGAATGCATGTGCGCGTCTGTGACTGAGGCCTTAGCCTGTCACTGTGTTGGACAAGCTGTCACTTTCTTAATTGCCTGAGCGTGACCTCGGCCCGCTCCGCTCAACTGGCTAATTACTGTGTCTTTCCAGCCAAGAGATCGAAATGAATTCCACTCCATTCAAGCTTCACTGGCATGAAAAGTGAGGTTACTGACATTGTCATAATAGAGTACAGTAGAGAAGGTTTGTCCTTCTAGTGATATTTTACACCCTTTGAGAGCTTCATCACTGTCTAGCAAACAAATGCTGATGATAAAAGTGATGTCATGGTTTCATAATTTAAAATCCAAAAACCTAACCTAATGGCAAATGAATCTTTAAACTTGATCAAAGGTCTGGATCAAGTTTGTGCCCAGGCAACGTCTTCACCTGTGCATTGAAAGAAAAGGTGAACATAACACAAAATCCAGACGTAAAGGTTCAGGAGGACAACCCACAACACAAAGTGGGAACCATCCCTGAGTGCTATGGATTGAGTAAAAAACAAGAGTGTCAGAAAAAGAGCAGAGTGAGTTGAATCCTGATTGAAGTCATACAAATGTAATGCTAATGTGATGATAATGAGCAAAGGGAGGGAGGGAGGGGGTGTCAGGTAGGAGGTAAAGTTTGGTTAGAGAGCGAACTGGCGAGACAGCAGGCAAATGGGCAACGCTTGGGTGAGCAGTGAGCGGGCTACCCATGATGCCTCGATAAGAGAAGGACCATTAAGCGACCGAAAGACGGAGAGAGAAAGCGACTTGGAGAAAAGGCCCTGTGGGCTAATGAATGCTGATTAATTTCCAAATTACATTTTGCAACTTTATTGGTTCTTTTTTCTTTTTTCCTCTGGTGCACATTCCCCATTAAAACCACCTCTCTGTCTTTTAAATCATGTGTATTCTTTGCTTATTAATTTGTACTTTCTTGTCTTTTAAAGCCCCATTAAACTCGTCTTTAAAGCCATCTGAAGCTGAAGTCATACAGTCATACTGCAGAGAGAGCTATTCAGAAAAGGAAATCTGTTTGTCTTTGTGGTCTGCTGTGTTCAGGAAGCTTGTGGTCCTCGTGGGCTTTTCTGTGTTTGTAGTTTTTCACTAATGGACTTGGATGCTGAATGTCTTGCAATGCAATTTGGAAAAGAGAGCAACTGCTTTCAAGTTCAAGTGTGTCCACTGATATGTGTTAACGTGAAAATCTCATAACTACTGTTACCTAACTGAAATTCAGTGTTACAGCCATCAAAACCTATAAATACCTTAACTCAATATTTTCTCATTTTTGGAGAAAATATCCAGTGAGCAGCTCTCTGTAAACCCTAGAGATGGTTGTGTGGGACAATCCCAGCAGATCAGCAGTTTCTGAAATACTCAGACCAGCCTGTCCGGCACCGGCAAAGATGCCACATTCAAAGTCACTTAAATCACCTTTCTTCCCCATTCTGATGCTCAGTTTGAACTTCAGCAGGTCATCTTGACCATGTCTACATGCCTAAATGCATTGAGTTGCTGCTATGCAATTGGCTGATTAGATATTTACATTAATGAGCAGTTGAACAGGTGTACCTAATGAAGTGGCTGGTGAGTGTGTATATGATTGCTTTCTGTCTAATAATGTAGGGTCTTTACCCTAAAATATAAAGCGTCTTGAGGTGACTGTTGTTGTGATTTGGCGCTATATAAATAAAATTGAATTGAACTGAATGCTACTTAAAACTACAGAAGTTATGACTGTAGTTTTTTTTAATTGTTATCAAGTAATTTTTAACTGTATATACAAACTGTGAATGCTGCATAAGAATAGGTGTAACCTGTTAGAACCAATTAACTACATTAATGAACACAAATTGTCCTTACTTCTGATACAGCAGAACTGCACTATGATATTAATTGTATAAAAGGCTTAAATAACAAATAGATACAGTTGTAAAAGAAATTAGAGATGGAATGTGCATAATCCAACTCATGCAGCTTGCTACTGACTTATATAACATATTAAACAATAAATACTTACAGCTGGGAATAAAGAGATAAAGAGATATAAGATCACTTCTGCAAAGCACATAATGTAAACATTCTGGGACCAAATAAAATAAACCAAAATACAATTTTCACTAAAAGAGAGTAGTAGTACAGTAAACTTAAGGTAGAAAACATTTCTAGCCATGCTAGCAGAATAAAAATGCATTTGTGGGTAGATTGGATGATTGAAGTCTGAAGAAACAAGACATATTGGCAATTCAACAATTTATTCATTTAACAAACAGGGGCCTCAGTAGCATGTGGAAGAACCATACACAGCCACAGCAGCCTGGCACCTCCTCCTCATGCTGGTCACCAGCTTGAAGTTGCCTTATGGCACGAGCCCTATCCAGATCAGTCAAACCTGGTTGGAGCAGACACCAACTGACTGCAGTAGCAGGGTCCATGCTCACAGGTGCTGCTAATCAGGTGCTAATTGGCACCTGATTGTCAGCACCTGGGCTACCAGAAGCTCAAAACAAGAGTCAATAGCAGAATAAGCTGTTTGGCAGAGAAGATTTGACAAGGTCTTCATGGGCGCAACCCACATACTCAACTCTGCTGCTCAACCCACAAATGCATTTTCCTTATAAATGTGGCACCATTTAAAGGGAAATAAACAGGCTTTATGGCAGTATGAGATTTATTGCCAAGAACCATTGTTACAACAAAGAAATAATTGACCAAACAAAAATTATCATCAGCCTATTCTGTACGTTAGCATGCTAACAAATTAATAAACCTCAACAAACCAAATTTGCACCCACTGTAGTTACCAAAAATATCTTTCCTTTTTTGTACTCCTGTTATCTTACTGGCAGTTTGTCCTTTGTCTTGTTTGCTGCTTGTTGTCTCTCCACACTTCTCTTGTCCCTCACCAACTGAAGTTTCTTCCTATTAAATGAGATTTTTTGGTAGCACTTTTTAATAACTACACACTATTAAGCATTAGTAAGGCATTAGTAAATGCTTAATTCATCATTTATAAAGCATTACACCTCCTTAAGTTATAAACACAGATATAAATGGTTTATTCTTGATTAATAAGCTCATATATAATGTGTTCATGGTATCATTTAGAAAGTCTAAGTAAGTAATTAACAAAGTATTTAGATGCACATTTATAAATATAATGATTAAGATATGAGCTCATTGTTTGTGAGTGTATTAACAGAGGTTTTATAAATACTTATTTCATATTGTAAGTCATGGTTAGTTCAGGTAGTTACTGGTTGTTAGCTCAGTATTTTGTGTGACCTCATCTAAAGTGAGGACTGTTTTTGCCTTATTAAGCATTTATAAATGAAACTGAAAGGTCAGCAGGACCCTAAGACTCAAAGAAGTCTCAGCTGTCTTCACAATAGAAAAATGACAGACAAAGCACAAAGAGATACAGAACATACAAATATTTATGCAAACACAACCCACCTGAGGTTCACAGAATACTGAAATGTATGTAGGACCAGAGTCTGAGTTTGTAGGAGGGGTTAAAGAGAGACAGAGACACACTGAGCAGCTGGAGCCACAGAG
>VUQI01051326.1:0-10133 GCA_015106735.1 Paratilapia polleni | reverse complement strand
GTCCCTGCTGAAGAAAAGCATCCCCACAGCATGATGCTGCCACCACCATGTTTCACAGTGCAGATGGTGTGTTCAGGTTGATGTGCAGTGTTAGGTTTCCGCCGCACATAGCGTTTTGCATGTAGGCCAAAAAGTTCAATTTTGGTCTCATCTGAACAGATCACCTTCTTCCACATGCTTGCTGTGTCCCTTACATGGCTTGTGGCAAACTGCAAATGGGACTTCTTATGGCTTTCTTTCAACAATGGCTTTCTTCTTGCCACTCTTCCATAAAAGCCAGATTTGTGGAATGCATGACTAATAGTTGTCCTGTGGACAGATTCTCCCACCTGAGCTGTGGATCTCTGCAGCTCCTCCAGAGTTACCATGGGCCTCTTGGCTGCTTCTCTGATTAATGCTCTCCTTGCCCAACGTGTCAGTTTAGGTGGACAGCCATGGCTTGGTAGGTTTGCAATTGTGCCATACTCTTTCCATTTTTGGATGATGGATTGAACAGTGCTCTGTGAGATGTTCAAAGCTTGGGATATGTTTTCATAACCTAACCCTGCTTTAAACTTCTCCTCAGCTACATCCCTGAGCTGTCTGGTGTTCCTCTGTCTTCATGATGCTGTTTGTTCACTAATGTTCTCTAACAAATCTCTGAGGCCTTCACAGAACAGCTGTATTTATACTGAGATTAAAGCACACACAGGTGGACTCTGTTTACTAATTAGGCAACTTCTGAAGGCAATTGGTTGCACTGGATTTTATTTAGGGGTATCAGAAAGGGGCTGAATACTAATGCACGTCACACTTTTCAGATTTTTATTTGTAAAGAAATTTGAACACCATGTATCATTTTCCTTCCACTTCACAATTATGTGCTACTTTGTGTTGGTCTATCACATAAAATCCCAATAAAATACATTTAAGTTTGTGGTTGTAATGTAAGAAAATGTGGAAAAGTTCAAGGGGTACAAATACTTTTTCAAGGCACTGTATGTTTAAGTGTTTTGGCCTTTCAAAATAAGATCTTCTTAATATTACAATTACATTTCAACATGTTTGTGGCTGTCTCTTTCACACAAAGAGTCTTGTGACTGACAAACACTATCTACATTTTGTTTCACCTTTAAAATAAGACTAGACAAATTGTGCTAGACTGTCAGAATAAAGGCTCACAAATATTAAAACTGCTTTTCAGGGCATAGAAAAGATGGTGGTTTCTCTATACATAATTCAAAATCCCGTATTGCCTCAGTGATTCAATTTATGACAACTATTGTGTAAACAGGATCCCTGTAAATGTTTTGGCCTTAAAATACTTCAAATATATCAATAATATCAAGGGCATTTTATTTTGAAATCCCCTTGATATTAAAATGGCCATGTAACACTTTTTCTGACCATTTCTGTCGGTCTCTTTATCTGTTTTTTTCTTTAGCTTCCTACATATTGCTCCCAATACTTCAACCTGCGCATAGCCAATTTTAACTTCATATATTCTGTTAGCTCATATTGGCTGCTGACAATTTAATGGCAGCAGGTGTATTTGAAGCTCATAATTTCTTCAAAAATATTTTTTCTAGTGTCAATATATTCTTGTTTGAAAAGATTTCGTCCACGTTGTGAAGAAGTAAGGTGGAGTAACCAAGATGTTAACCTTAGCAAAGCACAAAGCAGATTCTTCAACAGTAAATGAGACAATACATCTCCACCATGGAGATAACATAATGTCACAAAAATATACTGGGTTATACTGGTCTATAATAGTTTTTTTTTTTTAAATCTATTTATCTATTTATTTATTTTTGTGCCAAAAAACAGCACTGGCCTTGCTTTAGAAGCCAGTTAAGCCCTTGTCTCCCCTTCCTGGCCCCTGCTCCCTCTTGCAGTGTGACTGACTGGCTAACAGAGAAAGTGCTGATTACAGGTTATCATGTCCAGTGAAGATGATTAGTGGAGGTGCAGAGCAGCCCAGCAGAAGTGCTTGTCAGGGATGCTCTGAGCAGGATCAAGGGGGGCTACAGAAGTCCACTGCCAGCCCAACCGATCTTCTTCCGCCCTTGGGCAAAAAGTGAATATACCTCCTATCACTTTTCTATCACATCAAAAAGTACCATGGAGAGACAGTCTACAGAGAGCAGAGAAGGAGGGAAAGGAGTTTCAGATGGGACTTAATGATACAATGCTTAGCTTTGTTTCTCAATGCCAATTTTGGGACTAAAGTTGCTTATTCACCAAAGTGACAATAGCTCATTCTCAAAACCATTGTAGATTCTGTTTTTGGAACATGTACAAAAATCCTAAAGTGTATTATAAGTAACATAGTCCTACATACTGATATCTACACTATACTGCAATTTAACCAAACAATACTTTTAGACTATAACACACTCCCTCCCTAGAATGGTATTGCAGTACCTTCCTGTTAAAAATGGCTGTATTCCTTTTATTAGCACTTACATGATATTTACATTTGCATTCCTCTACAGGGCAGTGGGAATAATGTGCATACCAACCTTTTTTTTCTCACCTCTCACTACAGCTTGAAAATTTAACTGCAGTCAAAAACAAATGCACATAAAGAAATATGGAATGGAATTACTGGAATTAAATTGAAATTATTTTGCTTATGTGCAGTCAATGGTGACGGAGAGCCCCAGACATGTTTAAAAAAACTAGACAGACAAAAGGGAACAAACGCAGCCAACTTGCACAGAAATCTTATGAATTTATGTATAGTTCACTGCATCCCATGTAAAGGTTTTAATGACACTGTGATCTTGATCTGTTTAATAACAACAGTTCGATTGTTAACGTTATGAATGCTCATTACCTTAAAATGCTTTTCTAACTGACTCGAAAAGTCCACTGGCTCTGTGCTGAAATTAATGCACATGGCCATTGCACAATAGATGATTATGTCTATGATTTTTGCTCATTTTTTGTAACTGTCAAGTAGCAGAAACAAAGACTTAGAGGCATTTTCATTAAAACCTTTGCAGGTTAAAAGCCTTAAAGAGTTCTTTAACTCCATTACGAGCTTAAAAATGTAAAATAAAAATAAAATAAAAATTAAAAAGTCACCTGCTCCCATCTCTGCTGGTATGTTTTAAACTTCAACAGCACAGTTGAATTAATAACAAGCTAGAAATAAAAGTCCCTGTATGCAGACTAATTGCTAGCTTAGTTTTCCACGGTTCTTTAAATCTGGTTAGCTTGCTGCCTTTACAGGTAGGATGACAGCAGCCAGCCCCCTCTCTCTCTGAGTGCATGCAGAGGTGTGTATAGCACAAGCTTTATGTATATATCATATATTTTTCAGACTTAGAATATTTATTTACAATATAAATTTGCTAATAAATTAGGCTGTATTATTTTAGGTTACGCAATTAAAATTTGTGTTTTTCCTAGACCAGTAAAAGCATACAAGGCACCAGGGGTTTACTGACATAGGAGGACACTGGGGATAAAATGTTATGTTGGGAGCTGAAGTCAGAGTTCAGTAGGCATTACAGCAGAGCTCTCCATTAACAGTTTGATGAATAATTCAATTTCAATTCAATTTTATTTGTACAGCGCCAAATCACAACAACAGTCGCCTCAAGGCGCTTTATATTTTAGGGTAAAGACCCTACAAGAACACACTGTAAATGTTGAAAAAGCTCCTGAATAAATGCTTCTAACTGGCTTTCTTTGGGCTTTGACATCAGGGGCTTTTCCACTTAAAACAAATAACAAACATTCACTTTTAACTTCTAAACTGTCCCAACCTTCATATCAAGGATCATCACTGGTGATGAGATTTGGGTCTCTGGTTTTTAAAAAAGAGACCAAACAGGTGTTTTCCAAGGAAAAGCTCTCCGTGTCCAAGCCTGAAGGCAATACATCACGTCACAAGCGTGACCAGGAGCATACTTGGTTATGTTGAACCCTGGACCTGAAGTGTGGTGCCATTATATACACACTCACAATGCTTTGAAAAGCAAGAGTTGGGGGTACAATGTAATATCATTTCTCTTGGCCTGCCTTACTCACCAGATTTGCTTTCCTGCAACTTTGTAGTCTTCCTCAAAATAAAATTCAAGTTGAAGGTTCACCTTTTTGACACAGTGGAGGATCAAATGTGCACTGCAGATTATTCATGCAAGTGGTCATAGGACTTTCACCGAGTGTCACAAATAACAGCAATGCTGGAAGACCGTGGAGAAGAAAGTGGCCAAATTTACATGGTTTGTTTTTTTTTTTAATTTTTTGATTCATTTGATTTTTCACAGAACTTGTGATCATACCTTGTACAGCTCATCAAATTGAATGCACTCTTTATGTAATCCAATTTACTTGCTTCTTTTAATGACAGTGTGCACATACTGTGCCTGCAGGCTTTCTCCAGGTAGGCTTTTCTAGCTTTACTTTTAACTGGGGTAAGCCAAACTCCACTGACTTACCATACAGAATTCTGTGCCCGAGCCCGATTCTTTACCAAACAACTCCTACGCCACTCATATTTATTTCTATGTTGTTAGTTGTAAAAGTGATTATTCAGTTTTCTGTTTTCTTACCCTTTTAACTGGCAAATTAAATTTACATAACCCACAAATGTATTTAATCAACATTACAATGTCAACTTGCCTTTGCTCCTACTATCATAGATTTACCAGAAATACAGTTAAGATTAACACCACTGTGTGCCTGAACGATGCAGTGAAAACAAAAAGGTAATTCATTCAGATGATCAGGACAGAAAAGAGGTACAATATACAATACACAGCAATATACAAAGAATGGGTATAATTATTTCATCATCACTTCAAGTGCTGTAGCAAAAAAAAATCCCAAATATGGAATAAGAAGAATAACTTGGTATTAAACAATGGTCATGCTCTGTTCTCAAGTGGTACACACCACCACGTCACTGAAATTTTGGATTACAAAATCCTGTTAAAGGAAAGTATTTTTCTAAAGCCTATTCAACCGTAAAAAGCTGTACACATCAGTGTTACCATGTGTCATAGCTTAATCAATATGGTGATAATTATTGCAGTTTACATTGTACATTCCTGGCATTTCCTACCACAGTATGACAAAACTAGCAATTATGGTGACATAATAATGAACAAGAAAGTGCCATATGAAGTGACAGATGATAAGAAACTCATGATGGGGAAACAGAAAATAAGAAAAGTAAGGATAGGCGGTTGAGATGAGAGGAGGGCCTTTTCAGTGCTGAAGTGGACAATGTCCTTTCAAACAACAGAGAGAGTCATAATAGCAGCTTGCCTGCCTCTAAAAGCATGAGTGTCATTAAATCAATAATTCATTTACTTTAATGAGATAAGTACTCGCAAAACTAATTGCATACCACCCCATTTAGCCCAGCCAGTCAGGGCCTTAATGCAAAATATCTCATTGCTATTGTAGCTGCAGGACAAAGAATGAGGGGGCATCTGGATGAATCAAATTGGAGGGACTCAAGAAGTAACAAAAAGTGGAGAAGGGGCACAGAAATCACAGCAAAAAGCAAAAGTGTGGGACAGAGTGGAATGGTAAAAAGGAAGAGGTGGATGGAAAGGGGCACATGCAAAAGGCAGAATTATACAGCGGAACATTTCTGAGGAGTTTAAAACTCCTCTTCTCTCTTGAGATCCTCTGCTTGTTTACTATATTTCCTAGCTTGCTCATATCTACAGCCCATTATGTCATGGAAAAATATTATATGGAAATTGTGGTTTTCGTTTCTGTTACAGGAAAGTCTTGGCCTACTTCTGTTAGCCTCAGAAAGGACTTAAAAATGTAGCAGTTCACAAAGAAGAAGACCCCATCCCAAGACACCAGGGGCAAGCACAGTCACAAATCCAAAGTTTAGACAGCCAGGGGACTGGAGGGCAGACGAGCCAGATTCCTGCTGCCAGGCTATTGCCAACAGCAATACCACAGTGAGGGACCGCAGTGAAGGAATTGCTCATATAGCCTATTTACAAGGCAGTCAGGCAGGGCTGCTTAGGAGGCCTGCCTGGTAGTGCAGACAGGGCCCTCTGAGGTGGCTGAACAGGATACTTGAATTTGGGCAATATGCAGCACAGACATCAAACTAGAGACCAGTGCAGACAAACTACGGCTGGGTAACAGTCTACAGGGCAGACAGAACAATTTGGTTAGAAGAACAACAGAGACTGCTGAATCTGGAACTGACCAGAGTTTGACTGGTAGAGGGGGCAGAGCCTTGGCTGAAGGAAATATACCTGCCTTCTTTGAAAAGGTCCCTTCAAAAAGCCACATACTTGTCCATAGCTTAAAGGCTAAGTTGAGGAGAGAGGCAAGAGGGAACCGGGCATTGGACATGATAGGTGCCACAGGGAGGGCAATGTAGGAGTCCCATCTAAGAATGAATGAAAGAATGATAATTTTTGTGATATGTATAGATTTTTTTTTTAAAAAACTTGGATTGAGTCAGATCATCCTTCACTGTTTTTTATTGCAGTGTATTGTAGATTGAGCTGTTTGGTGTGTGAACTGGCTCAATTGTTGTGAATTGGCACTATATAAATAAAAGTCAACTGAAGTAAATGCCTTTACACATTTGACAATAGTTTGGGCAATTTAATTAAAGTAAAATTTATTTATATAGCACTTTCGACAGACAGCTATCAAAAATGCATATGCAAATGCAAAAAAGCTGTTACACAATAAAATGCAAAATCAATACATAGATTACAAATTCTTTTCTGTTTTCTTTCTGTGGCTCCTTAAAAACCATTCACAACAGAGCACTTTCATTTGTATAACAAATTGCACACAATTTGAAATTGGCATCAAGAATGTTGAAAGAGGGGCAACTATTTTCTGTTCAGGTCTATTTGTTAACAGAATTAAATGTTAAGAACAGAAACTAAGTGTGTCCTAATTGTTAAAGAGTTGTCACTGTGATTCTCATCATTCTATAATTTATGTCATTCAGCCACAGTGTCGGAGGCCAAATATTTCTTTCTAGTTTTATGTAAGTGACAGTTTATATGAAGTGATGAAGTGATCTTACAATAGCAGTAGATTTTTTAAATGTTAAATTTTAAAATGTTTTTAAAGGTAAATATCTTAAATAATAAGTAATAATAATAAATAAATAATAATAAACAGCAGTACATAAAAAATAAAGTTAATATCTTAATAAATATAACTTTTTCAAAGTTTATATCCATTAAATACACACAATTTTATGTGAAATCAGATCTGAATCCTGAGTTGATATGATCTGCAATCAACAGTATATTGTAAATGCAATAAGGATTTTCTGGAGATTTTTAAGAAAGCAAATCCAATCATATAATATCCATGGGGATACTTTTTAACATTACAGAGCTATTAAATATAAAAGATTTTTATATAGTTACATGTAAAAACCCATATTACAGATGATTAAAAAAAGAATTAACAGTATATTGTAATTATAAGCCCAGTTACTAGTTTTAAAACTGTATTTTTATTTTTTTTATGGGTGGTACATCATTTTATTAGATTAAATATAAATTAAATGTACAAGATTTTTCACATAAAATTACATAATAAAATCCAACTAATAAAAGCAATTTTAAGCCTGACTGTTTATATCACAGCAATGTCTGACCATATTTATAGGTAATTCTGTTGTTTTACACATGAAAATATGTTATAGTTTACATAAAATATCTCCAAAAATACACAAGATCTTTTGTAAATATAAAGCTACTAACTGTATTTTAATTATTTAATCATTTAATTTCTGTATTTTTAAGAGACGGTAAATTACTTATTTTACTGTTTGTTTGTTTGTTTTGTTTGTTTGTTTTTTTTAAAAGTGTGGTGACTCTATAACCATAACTATACTGAATACTTGAATTGTGCAATTTGTCAGCCTTGTGTTTTCCTCTTGCAGACACACATAGTAGTGTGATTATTCATTCCTTTAGAAGCACAGCCAACAAGTGGTAAGTGTAAATGGGGATACCTTTTAACATAGCGAGGCTTCTAGCAGAATTCCTCAAATATCAGCTCAAGTGACTGACTTGACATGACTGCAATGGCTGAAGAAGTTGCAGATCTCACCTTCGCAGGGAATGCTGATGTAGATGATCAGGCATTTTTCTGACAGTCTGTAGTAGTATATTTTTAGGAGTTTTTGTGAGGTCCCTGTAAAATATTAGGATGTGCTGGTCTGAATCCTTTTCATTTTTCTCTCTCTCTTTTTTAAGTTAGCAGTAGTTTTCACACTAAACTTGCCTGTTGGTGCTTGGTGACATATTAAAAAGCCATGCATCAAGGTACATTTGGAACAGGACCTGAATCACCCCCCTTTGCAGTGTCATCGCTGCTGTCACAGGAGCACTGACAGTGAAAGGCCAATGCTGAATGTGATTAATGACTATCCAATAAGGTCAAATATAAACTTTCAGTAAAATAATTGTAAATTCACACCTGTGGAACATTTAGAATTACCAGTCCCCCTAATCTGAAGAAAGGTAATAACTCAATAAATTAATTGAATACTGCTTGAAAAGAAAGAAAGAGAGAAAGAAAGAAAAAGAAGAAGGATCAGATTTGGGATTTGCTATAGGATTTTGGTATTGTGATTTTGAAAATCTATGTTCTGTCATTAATACGATGCCACTTTCAGTGTAAAAAAAGCTAAATCAACTGAAGTATTGTACACAGCTTTAATCTAGAGGTTGACCAAAATGCAGAACAGCCACTTTCACACAATAAAGGTTGTATGATGGGTGATCTGCATCACGTGTCAAAGAACCTTAACAGCCACTCATCTTAAAATCTCCTCACCATGTCTAATTACAGAAACATTGTTTCACCCATTTTGATAAAATCAACAGGAATTATCCACTATGGTGTCTTGGCAGGCTTTAAAAATCCCCTTTTCATGTCTGATATTGAACAGGGATTCTGCAGTGATCAGTCTTCACAGAGATCTACATCTCATAGCTCATGCTATGTGTCAATGGGGCTGTAATGGATCACAAGCTCTGCAGCACTGTGCTGACAGGCAGAAATTTGACTATACAGAATAAATGCTTTCTCTGCTTTCACTGTCCATTTTACACAATGAGGACGGATGAATTTTATATGTCAAGATTGTCTCAACCATATCAGATCATGGCAATCTACCAAACACCTGTGATCCTGAGGTGACATTTCTTTGTGGCTGACAATAATACCTGCTAAATATGCAAGAATTGGATGTGGCAACTTGGTTTTGCAACATATAGATTTCAGACTTTCTCAAGAGCACACTGCAGGATATGCTTTCCATTACAAAAGCCTCAACAAATGTAGGAATGTAGGAACTGTAGGACAAGATTCCAGATACTGTACAGATATTGTACAGTATTGTACTTATTACTAAAAAGTGTTTCTTAAATTATTTTTTATATATTGCGTGCACATGACAAGGAGACAAATGATAACAGTTGTGAGGTCTGAGTCAGATTACAAAAGATGGACACATGCTCAGTGAACTTCAAGTGCTTTTCTCTGAGATGTAGTGGCCCCTCCCTGCCTGGAATATCAATAGAAAGTGCATTTCTTTTGGAAGCTCAAACAGCCAAACCACTGATCAATGGGACCACAATCCTGAACCTGCAGCTGAGCAAATCAGAATCTCACTTGTCTGCTTAGAAATCCAGCAGTCCAACAAAGTCCTCTATCATAGCAGAGAGAAGGATGGCCTGTCAGCATGGAGGACAAGTGATACATGATACCGAGAGATGAGGCCAGAGATACTAAGTGAGGGATGATGAGGATAGATTGACATAAAAAAAGAGGAGTGTTGTCTCTATCATGAACTGAATGATCACTCTGCATGCATAACTGTGTGTGTGTGTGTGTGTGTGTGTGTGTGTAATGAAATGTTCCACTGCCTTTCCTCAAATATGAAATGTAAGGAAAGGCAGTGAGGCAGTGTGTGTTCTTGTTTGCCTGTTTGCATGTCATATCTAGATTGCTTCATTTGACTAATATTGAGTCGGTGTGTAATTTTGCCAAAACAATGTCGGACTCTGTAGTTTTCTCTGGTCCCCTTCCTAATCGGACCAGGAGTGACATGTTTAGCCGCATGTTCTCTCTGAATTGCTGGCTGTCTGAGTGGTGTCCAGAAAACAATGTGGGCT